>JAOYSI010032804.1:0-12236 GCA_025775065.1 Hiodon alosoides
GGGGACCAACTCAATATTAATGCCTACGGATTTAGAATGGGATGTCATAAAAGCTCCTGTAGGTGTAATGTGTAGGTATCCCAATAATTTTGTCCATATAGGGTATATTTCATATTTAAATGTATAATTTAATACATGTATAACTAAGTATATGTGTGGTTCAATATACACTATATGGTCAAAAGTATGTGGACAGATGTATAACACCGAGCTCAGAACAAACAACATTAACAAACATCGGCATTAGAATTGCCCGTGCTGAGCTCAGTGACTTTCGACACGGCCCCGTCATAGGATGCCACTCCAAGTCAGTTAATCGAAAACTAGTCAACAGTAAGTGTTGTTTTTGTGAAATGTCTAGGAGCAACAGCAGTTCAGCTGCAAAGTGTTAGGCCATACAAGCTCACAGAACAGGATCTCTGAGGGCTGTAGTGTGTAAAAATTGCTTGTCCTTGGTCGCAACACTCTCTACCATGTTCCATCTGCCTCTGGAGTCAACGTCAGATGTTCGTCAAGAGCTTCATGAAATGGGTTTCCATAGCTGAGCAGAGGTGCACATACCTAAAAATACCATGGGTCAAGTGTTGGCTGAAGTGGTGTAAAGCTTACCACCATTGGACTCTCCCATTCTCAAGAGTGATTAATCACTTTTCACCACCTGGCAGTCTGGCGAATGCTTAGTGCTAACTATAATGTTTGGTTGAGGAGGAATAATGGTCTGAGGCTATTTTTCATGGTTCAGGCTAGGTACCTTTGTTCCAGTGAAGCGAAACCATAACTCTTCAACATAGAAATACATTCTGGACAATTCTGTGCTTCCAGCTTTGTGGCAACAGTTTGGGAAAGGTTCTTTCTTGTTTCAGCATGACAATGCCCCCGTGCACAAAGTGCAGTCTATACAGGAATAGTTTGTTGAGATTGGTGTGGAATAACTTGAATAGCCAGCACAGAGCCCTGACCTCAACCATGATTTTAGAATGAGAGCAGGTTTCAACATACTTTTGACCATGTAGTGTATATATAAACTTTTTATTGCATAAGCAGGAATAAATCACTATAGTCTGTATTGTATTTCTTATGATTTAATAGATGTATTTCAGCCACTATGTTAGCTTTGAAAGGGTCATCAAACCCAAGCAGAGAGGGAAAGGGGAAATTAAAAAGGTGGTGTTCTGTGGGCTGATCACACAATGCAGCCTGCTCTTTCACACTAAAATCTGACTCGTGCTCTTGCTCCAATATGATGCATATTGCCCGCCCCCTATCTGTAATTTCCTCTGTTTCTGGGATTTTAAGGGACCGTAGTATTCACTAAATTTAGTATAAAACCTGTCAGATCTGGATTCCCTGCGGTAACACGGATAATCTGAGGACAGGGATAGATCAGATCTAACAAGATAACTTCCTCGTCATTGCTGACAGAAAAAATAAATAAATAAAAAAATGGTTGTGCAAATTAAATGAAACGGCTGTTACTCTGCTGTTACATAAACCATCATTTCATGATTGATTTTTCCCCAGAGACACTTGTCCATGGCCATGAGCAGTTCATGTGAGGTCATGATTCCTAAGAAGGATATGTCTGACATTGTATGTGTTTAGCAGAATACTGCACTTAAAATCCATGAAATACCTATTCTACACCCCCTTTCAGTGTAAGTGAAATTATGCACTGGTGCTATCCACACAGTTGCCCCCATGGTTTAGCCTGGCTTTTCCATCAGGATTTGCTAAGTTGGTTTCATGATGTGGACCAGCTCTGAAAATGCAGTGTTGCTCATTGTTAAAAATTTTACCTAAAGCTCTGTTAATAGTCTTTTCTTCATCCTTTGCTTGTGCTAAAAGCAGGTTAAAATAGAATCATATGATTGACTTATTAGGATGCCGCGCCCTCTGGTATGATCAGGGCGCTTTGATTTATTTACTGCAGATTTGACTAGGATCCTTGGTGGTGTACCTGCTGAAACAGAGACTAGTCGCAATGGGTAAGCAGAACAGCAAGCTTAGGCCTGAGATGATCCAGGACTTGAAGGCTAACACAGAGTTCTCAGACCATGAGCTTCAGGAATGGTACAAGGTGAGCACAGCACTACTGCATAGTCGAAGATTAAATGTTCACATATGTACATGCAAAGAATAGAATACTTCTCAATGAAACCCTTTGTTTAAAATCTGATTAAATAATTTCCCCTACAGGTACACTTTCTAAAACTGCTATATGTTCACATCCTGTTACCCACTCAGTTTCTGCTGCAGCAATTTCAAATAGAGTTCAGTTTGTACTCAAAACGAAGTGCCGTGTTAAGGAGGGCAATGGGTGTCAGGCTTTTTAAATGGGGTGGCATAAGTGTAAAACGTTTAGCCCTCCCTGCCAGCTCCTCAACCATATTTCTACAACCCTATCAGTTCCTCAGAACAATTTTTAACTACTGTGTTGGTAATAGACATGAGTAACCACGTTGAGTGGAGTGTTTGTCACATATTTTAGACTACTGTACAACTGAGGTAAAAAAAATTATTGTACACCTCTATTAGCCCAGGTTGATGTTTAAATAAAATGAAATCAACCCCCCAACCCCCTTTCTATAGGGCTTCCTAAAGGACTGCCCCACAGGCCATCTCAATGTGGAGGAGTTCAAAAAGATCTACGGTAACTTCTTCCCCTATGGTGATGCTTCCAAGTTTGCCGAGCACGTCTTCCGAACCTTTGACACCAACAACGATGGTACCATCGACTTCCGGGAGTTCATCATCGCGCTGAGCGTCACGTCACGCGGGCAGCTGGAGCAGAAGCTAAAGTGGGCCTTTAGCATGTACGACCTGGATGGAAACGGCTACATCAGTCGCGAGGAGATGCTGGAGATTGTGCAGGTGAAAAGAGCAGGTCGGAGCGAAAAGGTGTGGTGGTTTACCTCCACAGTTTGTTGGCAAGTGGATCATTGTTTCACACCTTAAAGGTGGGCTACGTGTTACGACTCACTGGTAATGTTTCCTTTCAGCAGCTGGTCTAAACCTGTACCTTTTATCTCCTTAGACTTTTCAGGGTTTATTGGAATCCCATGTAGAATTAGATAAGGGTTCTCAAAATGTTTTAAAGCATCTGGACTTGTGGTTCAGTGGTGTGAACAATATAAAAATATACTTTTTCTGAAATTATATAGCAGGAGCTTGCAAGAAAGCAGGTACATTTTTAAGAGATGAAAGGGCCCAATTAAGTTAAATTGCGAAGCATATTTTATATAATGCTATGCACAAATAACATGTATAAAATTGCTTCATGTTTAAATTTTTGATAGCCTACATGTTTTCTGCAGTCATCTCCTATGAGCAATTTCTGAGCTGACATGTATTGTGCCTTTAAAGTAGCTTTTCTGGCTCCGGTTGCTGAGAAAAGTGCTGGTATTGCACTGCTACTGACATTTTCCTGTAATGTGCTCCCAGTCCATTTCAAATTCAATTTTAAGATGTCAACTAAACATAAAGCACAAATCTAAACATGAACAGAACTCTAACAGAACAATGAACTTTACACCCCATTTACACACACACATACACGTAAGTATATATATATATATATATATATTTATATTTATATTTATTTATTTATAAACCCATCTTGAGATTTTTGGGTGGTATTTGTCCCTTATCAGGTAGTACTTGGGGCAGGACATCAGGAATTGCCCTTCTGTTTCAACCTCTTTTAAGGTCACAGCCTATTTTGTCTGGCCAGCCGGTTCTTTTTAGATCGGACTTGCTCTATGCTGCGATCACTGAGTCTAAATCTCGTTAAGATTTTTCTTAGATTGGGATTTTGTGCCCGGGTATAGTCTCTGTTTGGGGCTCTGTTGAATTCCAATTTGAGTGTTAGTTTAATTCATTCGGCCGATGTTCAAAGAATGTATTTCTGTTGTATAAGTCAATTTCTTTCTTTTTTTTTTGGTGATGTTGCCATGCTGGTGTTTCTGTGCCAGTTGTTTTGGCCTGTCTTTGAACAGAGCCTAGTTTAGCTCTGTATGCATTGTAGGGGCGTGGCTCACCATACTTCATTGCCATATAGAGGGACTGGTTGGATAACATGTCTTTTTCAGACAATTTCTGACACAGGGCCATGGTGTTCTAGGAGAGAAGTCCTCAAACCACTAATTTGAGTTGTGCCAGCATATTATCCCACTCACTCACTCTCTGTCTTTCTCTTTATTGGTTTCTTTGAAGAAAGCTTAATGAAATGAGTATTCCCTCCACTGCCCTTTCCAGGCGATCTACAAGATGGTATCATCAGTGATGAAGATGCCTGAAGATGAGGCCACTCCAGAGAAGAGGACAGACAAGATCTTCAGACAGATGGACCTGAACAATGATGGTGAGTAGCTTTACTAAAATATTAGGCATTGACCTAACTTACTCTAAGATGGTGAGAGGTTGTCGGTTTGAAAGGAAGCTCTCCTGTAGGAGGTTCAGGGGACTGTGAACTGAACGGGCCCTGACAGGACAGGGTTAGCCATCAATCCACATTAGCATCTCCCACCAAGCAACGAGTTTGGGTGTGTTATATGGAACATAAAAATGTATTTATTATTGCTAAAGAACATATTACACAAATCTGATGCATCTTTTTTCTCAATTTTTCAGGCAAGTTGTCTTTAGAGGAGTTCATCAAAGGGGCAAAAAGTGATCCCTCTATTGTGCGACTACTGCAGTATGACCCAAGCAGCGCATCTCAGTTCTAAAGCTTCCCCATCCCCAGAGAACCACAATGCATGATGCTTCCTGTCTTTTTTTGTGCACCAGAGGGAAGTCAGTTTTAAAACGCATTACAATTTTATGAAAAAGGACATACATTCATTTATTTAAGAAGGAAGAAGAAAACTTCCACGATTTCACCTGTCCATTATACTTCCTGGTGATTACAAATTTTCTGGAGCAGATGTGGTGTTGAGGGAGTGAGACTTTGACAAGGGAGCTGGCCAGTCTGGGAACTGGCCATGAGCAGCGACCCTTTCCGTTCCTGGTTTTGGTTGGTTTCAGATTCCCTAAATGCAGAATCTTCCACTTTTTATATTCATTCTTCTGTGTGTGTCTGTGCATATATGTTTATATATATTTATATTTGTATACATTTTAAAATACATGCATGTATATATCACATCTCATTGAAGTCAGTAGTTATACAGCTGAGTGCAGGTGAGCTTTTAAGCTATTAAGAGGCTTTGACTGGGATAGACTATGGATGCTGGGTTTTCTACCCTAGTTGGAGCTGACTGATGTTTTTTTTACGTCTCGACCCCATGCTTAATGATGGGACCCATTTGCTAATCATTGCCAAACCATTTGCTTTGATGAAAACATGATTGAAGGCTCCGGATTTATACTGGACAGTGAACAGGTGTGCATGTAAATATATTAAATAGAAAATAATTGGTATTTATATAATGTTTTATATATAAATATATTTTAATGTAAAGTAAAGTATGCTGCATATATTAATGCCAAATATAGCAAATGTTGGTATATAATTTGTATTTATTTTATTTAATTAAATTGATTAACTTCACGTGGGAACATAATTGACTTTTTCTAGTATATATGCAGTATATGTTTACTTATATTAAATTTCATTTTTATTCTATATTTCAAAATATATTTATATATACACACATATTTCATGAAGGCATTCATAACTATCATTTTGCATCCTGTGTACTGTAATTAAAAACCCCAATATTGCCTTCAGGATCACCATAGCTTTGAATAGTGTTTTGACAGGGTGTTAGCGCTGTATGGTAAGTGTGAGAACTTTCCCTTATGTGCTATAAATGAAAACGACAAAGAATGAATTAAACCTCTCAACGCATTTCACACATAGACAAATGTGTACTCCTGTTTTTCCAAGTAAGGGGAAAATATCACTGGGAGCCACCAGTAAGGTGCTCAGTAGCAGAAAAGGGAAGCACTTCTTACCATACACCGTGCTTATTATAGCAGTGCCAGAAGGCCCCAGCAGCCGCTAGATTTATAACTTCACTCCCAGTCCCCCCATTTTTGTGCTAGGTGTGTATCATAGTTCTGTGGCACTTGGGTGGTTGAAGCTCCCCTTGGGTATGTCCTTTACACACCTCTTTAACCTGAACCAATGGGAGGTCTAATTTAATGTGCGTTTTTAAAAGCAGTCATGTTTATTTTTTAAAGACGATATTTTGTGTTTAGGAGTAGCTTTTCCTGGGACATGCGCACAAACCAATTCCCTGCAGAGCTTGTTGAGGCTGGGGGAATCAGTTTTACTTCAATACCTCTGCTAGTCAACTTCTGACTTGGCTCCAGCAGTCCCAGCTGCTACATGGATACAACATCAATTCTGCATGTTATCTCAATGGAATCCATGGCAGAATAAAGACTACAAGTAATGTATCAAAATATATTTTGCATGCACTTTAAAATATGACCAAGTTGTGACCATCATCTCAAGGTGAATAAAATAAGTTGGTTCTTGCTTCTCCTGAAGTTTATAAGCATCTAGCACATTTTTGCAAAAAATTCAGCAAGATGAAACGCAACTTATTTAACAAAACTTATTTTAAAACTTAAAACTTTTTTTTTACTTTAACTTATTTAAAAAAGTAACTGATTGAAATGATACAGACATTAAACAATTGTCTCACATACATAAGTATACAGAGCTATGAAAAACATTCACTAAGAAGAACAAAATTAAGTGGCTTTTAAGGTTAATTTGAAACCTAACCAAAGAAAATAAAAAATATAACTTTCCTGGAAGTTAAATAGTTCTAAACAAAATTACTTTCTGCTGATAGGGAATTAACATTATAGTATACTTTGTGCATGAAAGAGAAAAAGATATGAGAGAGAGAGAGAATGCTAGTAGGTATCAAAACCTCCACCAGTTATATGCAGAGAAATACGTCCCTCATGAAACAAAGTATGGGGGAAAAGGCCTGGTTATGACACTTAAAACCAAACATATGGAAATCATTTCTTTAACAGTCCTGAATCAATTATGTTTTCCGGGTAGTATGTGTGAACCAACATTAGTCCTCTGTGGGTCAAGGAACACATGGAACTTAAACATCCTCTATGTTAATGAAAATGAGACCAAGTCTGTGGGGCTCTCTGCTCTGTTTAATGAGAGCAATTCGTGCGCTTCCACTGGCCCCGCCTCCAGCTCGTCAGGCTCCGCCTGAGACTGTGATGTCATTTCCTCTGGTCGCTGGACTTGCACCTGAAACATTAAAGCCCAACACTAAACCGTCAGAAACAAAATAACAAACACACAATTTTAAAAGCACAGATACATTTCTGCCACACTTTCCGTACACTCACCCGTCTTTTATCAACCTTCTTCCTCTTCCTCCAGCAGGGACCATACAGTTGCAGGAGGGAAACGCAGACCACACAGCAGCGCCCTGAAAACACTACTTCCAACAAACATGTCAGAATGAGCGGCACCCAAAGGATGATGGTGGTACCCTAGAGTGAGATAACACGGAAGAGACAGGAGTATGACTGAGTACATGTATGTGTGAATGTGATGGCTATCTGGCCAGGCCCCATCGTCAACCTTCTGACATCTAAAACATATACTCGTATGGTTACCATTTACTGTGAAAACTGGAATCACAGTATAGAGTGCAAATTAGCTCGAGCCTCAGTTTCCGATTTGCACAGAGTTACACAAATGTAAATATTCCATAGTTTCAGCTCAGTTCTGACCGCATGCATCAGATTATCTTCTGTCAGACCCTATAGACTCGCAATAAGCTGAACCCGTCCAGTCATTATTTCATGCCCCACCCCAATCTCGTCATTTCACTCACGAAGAGCCGCGTGGGGTCGAAAGGGCACTCATTGGATATACTGTAATAGGCGATGTAGCCATTGCTCTCCGTGAAGTTGCAGGAGGTCAACAGGTTCTGACCACGGTACACAATGGCCCTGGCCATGGCAATAGTAAGCCCCACTGTGGATGCAGTGGACAGGATAGTGGCCAGCAAACTGGCTATCAGTAAGAACCAGATCTAAAGGCGAGAGGAGAAAAAACTCAGCTCAATACACATATACAAGCATTCAGATTAACAATACAGGCTCAACTAAATCCAAACAGGCACACAGTAACACAATAACACCAACACTAACTAATGAAAACGGCCCAGGAAAAATCTGGGTGAGAGGTAAAAAAGGCGAAAACTGAAAAACTCGTCCTCACTAACAGCAGACAAAAAGTCCCTATCAATCATTTACATAGACATAACTGCACTTCAGAACTTGTCGAGTATTTTAATAGAATAATATCAAATAACAAATACAAAGAAAAATTGTTGGTTGTGTACATTAACAGCACATACAACAGTCACATTTGAGAAACAATGAATTCATTTTCCAAGTAAAGGTACTTTCGAGCATATAATACAAAAATCGGACAACAGGGGCAGTACTATGTAAAACACTTGACCCTTCTGGAAAAGCAGGTAGGCCACTTGACAAACATAACTTTGCTTACCCTAGTAGTAAAATACATTAATAACAAGCAGCCTTGATCTTAGCAGTCCTCAAAACCTCAGAAACTAACGTGCCATTGACCCAGCACAGAGGGTAGGAAGATATATTTTACTCAATACATCATGCTATTGGTATAAAACTATAAAACAGATACACAGTAGTTACTGAGAAAAAATAGAAGCATAAATTACAGAAGAAAAAAACAAATTTCCATTCTAAAACTCACTTGAAACTAAAACCCATGTAGGATACCAAACTTTTGCAGGATAACACAGCATCATTACCATTATCTGAGCACTTTTAACAGTGCTTTTATAGTAGAGTTGGTCCTTGCTCAAAAGTACAACAGTCCAGGTCCAACAACAGCACCATACGGTTTGTCACAGCACATTAGAGATGTCCTATCAAATGGAGGAATAAAAATAAGGGACCAACTCACCAGAACCTTCTTGTACTTTTTTTTGGACAGAACAATGGCTGATATCCCAGCAGCAATTGCCTGGGCAACACACAGAAAAGTCAGAAGTCAATAGTGATAGGAGACCAATAAAAACAGACCTTTCTCAGAAGTAGCTGTCACCAAGGTTCACTTCAAGTCCTAACTTCTGTTTAATTAATAAGGCTGTAAAGAAAAGTGTTTAAAAATCAGTTCATTAAAAGTTTAGTAGATCAACTGCATTGATTCTTAGGGATGATCTGTAAACCTAGCTCACATTCACTAAACTATTAGGTATAAAGCAGAGGTTTATTTCCTTATTTAAAAAATTTGGAATAGTAAATTATTAAGTAGAAGTTGTACATCTAGGCTCCTCCACAAGTCTTAGACTGCGCTCAGCCAAGTGCCTTTCCTGGGCCATGTGATTATGTAAAGTCAGTCTTCACGGGGAGGATGTAGAAGAAGCAGCAGAAGTCAGGTCTTGACCCAGACAGTTTGCACAATGAGTGGTTTCTCAAAGCAAGCACCATGTCCATGGTAATCACAAACACCATCAGAGATCAAAATGTAATAAACCCTCATTTTTGTGGGATTAATTTCGCAAGCTCTTTCACAAGGTAGAGCATCAGTTCTGATGATTTAGGTCAAGCTGCATTTTCCCTCCAATGACTAATGGTGCTGATAAAGCAGCAGCTCACCACCAGGCCGGCGACCAGCGCGATGACGTTGGAGACGGCGTACCCCTTGGAGCGAGCCTCCATGTGCTGGCTGACGTGCTGCAGCACTACACCGTGCACTAGCGCCCCCAGCAGAAGGTTGATATGTCCCACCACCACCAGGCACAAGCCTATTTTCATCAGGCTCCTGTCATCCTTAATCCGGTCCCAGAACACACCTACAGAGGGGCAGAGGAATAATGCCAGTATAACACCATAAGCAGGGCTATGCACATCTGAAGCTCCTACCAGCATGCACACTACAGACACTAAAGGACCACAACCCTGGAATGAGAAACCCCTTTTCTGTGCCAACATCATTGGAACGTGATGTAGGAAAATTGCCACGAGAACTTGATTCTATTTAACCACTAGAGCATTAGTGAGGTTGTGCACTGATGTGAGGCGAATAGGCCAGGCTTGCAGTTGGCATTTCAATTAATCCCAAAGGTTAAGAATAAAAACCAGAACTAATATAATAGCAAGCTTGTTATTGTCCTTTTATGATTGTAGCAGGTCCATTGTAGAGCTGTTGTAGTGACTATCATAACCTAAATGTACATTAGCCACTTCATTAATTGGTTATGGTAGTGCTTGTCTCATTACGCACATTCAAGCCGTGATCCAGTTCGATGTTCCATTTATTGAAACATCGTAAAGTTTGACAACTGACTTTAATGTTGTTACCGTGGTGCTGAGTGACGGTTCCAAGTGAGAATAATCCTGTAGTGGTAGCTTTAAAGTACCGTGGTGATAGCGGGTGGTGAATGCGGTAAGAAACCATAAGCTCCCATAAGCAAGAACCACTAAGTTTCTCACACCTGCCTATTAATCAAGTGAACCCACCTCATGACATATAAATGTGCCACCTAGTGCCCCAGAAGAGTGACAACCCAAAACAACTAGACTATACAAATACATAAAATGGCTCCTACAGCTGTTATGGTCAATTGAGCCTGCTGTCATTGTAAAAAATTACACCAGACTACTGAACCATGTTGAGCCAAAACCACAAGAAAGTACATTTTTACACTGTCTGAATTTAGCATATTTGGACTTGATACAGAAGTTGGCGTGTACTCAAAGTGATATTTTCCAAAACGTTTCATCTACATGCGTGTGTGTTTTTGGAAAGGAAACAAATATTATACCAAAATGCTTAATAGCTTGGGAAATGGCCCAAACTACATTGATTGCACTACCAACATGCCGCGACTCACTTGTTCAAAAGCAAAAACAAGATATTAATGAGGAGGAAAAACCAGTTGGTGCCTGCCTCCCTGCAAGGATGACCTCAGCACTGTATGACTCAGGAGGGGGAGGGGGAGGGGAACTGGGAGGAGTAGGTAAAAGAGCTAACCTGAAGAGCAGGCCACAGGGTTGTGTACCGATCCCATTAAATTCCACGATGCACGTTCCACATTCAGTGTCCACTCATGTGGCAATATTATGTTTTGGTTATTTATTATATCTGTAGACTCCTGAAGCACGACAATACAACACCTGAAATTACTTAAGACTGAATTTGCCGTTTGGCAATTCTACCATGCCTATGCATTTGTATATGGCTTGAGATTAAGGCTTATCAACAACAACAACAACATCGTTGTATAAGAAATTCTGTTTTTGTTTTGTTTTTAATGAAAGTGGAGGGGTCATGTCAAAATGTTTATCCTACAATCTTGTTCCTAGGTATTTGGGGAGCAAAAAACATTCCTCCGTATTCCCAGCAACCCCAGTCATACCTGTCCCACACCACTGATGCAATAAACATGATTCTGGTCCAGGAACACTGGCTGTTTTATACAGACAGTCAACCTGTATCAGAACTTAACTTTCTGCAGTATATGGAACATCAGAAAAGCCCTGAGCCAGTACAATGGCTTGATTGTGTGGAACTGAGCCATTTTAGGGCAATGCAGCCCTGGTTATGGTAATATAAACATTTGCAAGAGAGGCTATTTGCTAGAGATAGTCTTTTTGTTGTATTTGAAAAGACTATTCTCAAACAGACGGACAAAGGAGAAGCACAGTAGAATGGTTCCTGGCCGTACAGTAAAACGACGCACCACCCCTCTGATGAAATGTAATCCAAACCAACCCCAGCACAGACCTAAAACTCCGAAAACTTAAGAGCTCTGTGTATACACGTTCCACTACACAATCACATTTCACTCAGTTATCTCTATTTTTTTTTTTACATAATCGAAAACTCACCCATGTTGATGACTTCTGGTTTAAGTCATACCAAATAAATGTTTCATGTTTCATGCAACTCTCGAAGCCTTCCGCTCAGCAACTTCTCCCTGAACCCCGACGTAGCAACTACGTACACTCAGACCCTACCGAAGTCACACACAGGTACATCAGTTTGCCACACCTTTCTTATTAAAGAGACAACAAGCTTATTGTCCTTCACATCAACGGCTTTAGAAACAGATGCAAATAGAATCTTATCGGATTTTAATGTAACAATACCTAAATATGTTATTATTATTATTATTATTATTATTATTATTATTATTATTATTATTATTATTATTATTATTATTATTACATCGTTGAGCCTTGTC
>JAOYSI010032804.1:12336-30524 GCA_025775065.1 Hiodon alosoides
TTATTATTATTATTATTATTATTATTATTATTATTATTATTATTATTATTATTATTATTACATCGTTGAGCCTTGTCGCTTTGCTGGAATTACAATTTTTAGGATTATTAAAAGATCAAATGTTGTGAAAAACATTTATTGCTCATCTGGTTAAAACATAACGACACAATTAATAGAAAGGGGGGCATTTAATTGCTTTGATGGTCTTCCTCGATTTTATGTAAAATGTAAATTTATCAGTATAATAACGTACCGTCAAATACCTTTCTTGAAAATCAAGCATGAAATCATCGCATAATCTTTTTGACAAATTGCTAAACGATTTACCAAAATTCTACAGATTCATGTAAATTAGAAGGAGCAATGAATCTTTGAGCAATAACTTCTCGCCCTCACGCAATTTGTCCAACCCATGTATTACGGTTCAATTCATTACATTAAGTTGATTCAATTAATAAAAACAAAAAGAACTACTTAAGTAACGGTAAACATCTTGCTACTGCGTTTAATGGCGTTGGTAGACCAATCTGTTTACCCTTCCAAACTTAACTACTCACATTCCTACATAGGGAGGTGGTTGCCTGCATATGCTGCTGGAAACGTATTGAGGCCACAGTGGGAGAATCCTAAACAAACTGATGTGGTTTGTGCACCCTCTACTTCTTTTGGAATGTGGTTTTATCCCAGTGTCAGACTGGGGGACCCATAACCAGAGGTCTTGATTTTCCAACCTCCTGAGTTGTAGAAACCATTAGTTCAGGTTCCCAAGGTTGTAATTTCATGTGTCGGTTGCTACCTAGCTCTTAGTGTCAACAGGCAGTACAACAGCGTGGACTCAAACCAGGACACATTGATTTTGAGTCTAGGGTGCAGAAGCAATGGAGCTTCAGAGGACCAGCTGTTTTTCAACTATAGCCTTTCCCAGTGTGGATTGAAAAGACTAATGTGCGGGCTCTTCCTGTAATCAAAACCAGTGGGCTGAAGCTCTGAGAACACTCTGCCTTTCAAATACTTGATCTCTGCCTCTTTAGATCTACAACGGTAATTCGGCCTATTGTAATGTTTTTCTGTACACTCCCAATACATCCAATATGCCACACCGTCCATTCACTGTGTCTGTCTTCATGCAGTATAGTGTTAAATGCTACTTTTCAGGTTCCAGCAATGTTGTGTTCTGCCACTTGGCAGTCTGACAACGCCTCCATCTCATTTGAAGAACAGGCTAGAAAACTTTGTTTGAATCAAATTCTGTGAGAGTATCTGAAAATACTTTAATGCCTGGGTGCAAGTTCAGTTTTTCATTACACTTAAATTAACATCATGCTATTATATGATTATACCAGAAGGTGACATCGGGCACCAAATCTTGCTGCTACAACGCACTGTGTCTAAGGCAAGTCCATTCTGCTCTTTCAGATTATGTCAATTTTAACATTGTTGGGTCTTGATAGCTCCATTGGGTTATGCTTGGATGTAGAAGGACATCATGATGCCTGCTATTTAAATCCATTATTTGGTTTCTAATCAATGTTTTGGGGCCTACATTATAAGAGCACTATAACATTTTATATTGGTGGCTATAAAACAGTACTTCAGACCCTGGAATGGTAAGCACATTGTTTCTGGATATGTAATACTACTTACCGTGTGGTAATGGGAGGCTTTGTTTTGCTTGATGTGTTTCTGATTTTGATTTTGGAAAATTTACGTTTATCTTTCAAAGTATGGGTCATTTAAATTGAGAATGCTTAGTAAGGATTTTTGGAATGAGGAAAGAGCTGAACAGCAACTCTGCAGTCTGTCACTGCTGCAAATCTGCGCGTAGAGCTCTTCGGACTGACCTAGCCACAGATTTCAGGGAAAGGGTCACTGCGGGCCCAATTTTAGTAATTGATAAGATGGGTAAATGCCAATGGGCTGCTGAAGACCTCCCCCTGAAAGCCAGTCCACTGCAGTCAGATGAGAAGGCTCTGGGAGTCGCCTTCAGCAGTGCCTTTGGTGATGTACCTGCTGCCAGACCAGGACTGGGGGAAAGCATTTCCCCTTAAGGCTGGCTAGCTGCTGGTGCTTCTCTGAGGTCTGGTCCAAGTCCAACTGTAGATGCTGGACTGGTGAGGTGGGTACACAAATCCAGTGGTACTTTGACACTGGAAGGTCCATGATAAACCATGACAGAACATGAATTTCACTGTTCAGAACAACGGACCCCTGGAGATGGAGAACACCCCTGAATTCCAAAGGGATTTCTCAAAGGATGCAGATGTATGGAGCAATAAGCGGATGAACAGTTGAAGGAATTAATGAAGACTGGGATAAGCTCTACCATCCTATGGCCTGTTGTAAAATATTTTGGCTTCCATGCATTTGACCTTCCTCTTTCAAAAACCAAAAGCACTGGGGCAGCAAAATGACCATTCTTCCCAGCAGGGAGAGGTAGAGATGGGAGATGGGAGATGGGGATGGGAGATGGGAGATGGACGGTAATGCTGGAGAAGGGGAGCTTGGGGTTCTGTCCATGTTTCTTTTCCAGGTTCAACTGATCCGGTCTGCAGGGTGGTTTCAAGAAGCTGCACTATTAAGAAGTGGACTTCGCAAAGGATGGCAATGTATAGTGGCATAAGGTGATTCTGGGGGAGGATGCCCCACTGATGACTGAAGGTGCTCGGCCAAGGAGTCAGCTGCTTATCAGCCTGATTTTTATGACTGGATTAATGCTGCATAAACTGGTTAATTGTTCTGTCATGTGCTCATGGTTTAAATAACTGGAATGATGTGGCTGTTCAGAAACTTAAGTTACTAGGCCGATGCTTAGCTGATATTTACGGATTGAAAAACTAATGAGCAAATTGATAATTTTGTACTCTCTCATGTGGTTTGTACAGGGCAGAGCAGGCTGCTACCCAAAAGCTCAACCCAAGGAATGAGCACATAATACTGAATTAAAATGCATTGAAAAAGTACTTTGTGGTGTATTTTTAATCATTGTTTGTAAAACTCTTTAAACGAATGTGTGAAGGATGCCACCTAGAGACAAAAGTGTGCTGATGCAGATCAGGGTCCAAAGTTCAGGCTGGTTATAAGCAATTATAATCTGCGATCTGTGATTAGCAGTATTTAGTTATAAAAAAAAAACAATGTTGCTATAAAGACCCTGGGGGTGGGGGGTGGGGAGAAACTCAAGATAATCTGAGGCTACATATTGATTTATAGATTTTTTTAAAATTTATTTATAGTCTACTTCCAAGTAATAGAAGCCCTCAACCTTTACTTAGACCGTTTTACCATTCCCCATGTTTAATGTGGTCTACATCGGAGTGGATACAATGACTCACCAAACTGGTTATGCACTTTAGTTCAAACAAACCACGTTTCCCGCACTCTGGCACCAAGGAATTTCATCAACCACTGGTCCCACTGCTTTCAAACTCCAGTGCCCTGTCAGAGAACCATTCACGAGTCAAAAATTAAATTTTCCCCTTAAAACCAGACATTCCTTTTTTCACTGCTGCTGCTGAACCACTCTTCCACACAGCTTCTCCAAGGCTGCGCATTGGAAGAAGTATGCCACAAGAAAGGCCATTGGTGACGGCTTCTGAGTTAGGACTTAGAAATGTCAGCATCAAGGATACAAAACAATACTGCCAGAAGATTCAACCCAAAAAGGCTTTGCCAAACGTGGATAGGCGTATCTTTGTCCCCAAACTGAAAACTACAGCCTTCCAGTCCCCCAGGATAACCACATGTAAGTCTGTATCTGGGCAGGCTTTATAATTAGCTGTGTTTAAATGTAATTCCGTGCGTGAGTTAACTGGAGAAGCTACATGCTCGTAAACTTGTGCATTGTTTTGTGCCTTTTTATAAACTGGTTTTAAAGCACATGCTCCCCCTTTAGCTTTTCCCTTGTGAACAGTTTGCATGACAAACTGTAACACACGTTAACTTTGGTCTGCTCGTGTGACTATTTCTCTACCATAATACATTAAGTATTAATTAATTAAGTTGATTTGGAAAGCCATTCACATTAACTGAAATGCCTTTATCGCGCAAAGGCCTTCTAAAGTTTCCAAACAAGTGTTTTATGTTAATTAACCTGTAGCAGTTTTAGAAAGCTGTGCGCTTCTTAACTCCGACCAGTTTAATGTAAACATTTTACATGTGATCTGTCCCTCACTACTTCTTTTCGTTAACTGATCAACTGATCTCGCTGTCCTCTCAGTTGTCTCAGTTTTATGACAACGGATTCTGGTTTAATCCATCTGGCCAGGTTGAAGTAATCACAATGTGGCAAAAAATTGTAACCAATGGCAAACATAATTAGGAATAAACCTACTTACACTGTTAATACCTGAAATGAGTTGATTTTCAGTCCTACAGTAACACCTGTGAATATCCATATAGAGATTAGTGTGTTATTCTTAAACAAGATTTAACAAAACAGCCATGTGTGAGGGGCTAGGGTCACTATAAGTTTATATCTGGTTTGTTCAACGGAGCACAGCTCTTAATTGATTGGTGCTCATCATATTGTATTATAATATCAATATAAACACAGAGGCCCTGTGTGCCAGACACATGCGCTCCTCTTCAAGTGTCAAAAATATCTGAAGCAGGGCTTCCTAGTTATTTGGTTAATGGAAATGTCGACCAGCCTTCATCAAACACCCTCCTTTTATCAAATTCATGAAATGCATTTGTAAATAAGCTGCAGAGGGTTAACGCATAATCGTACATCTAATGAACAGAAGTTGTGAACATTGGTACACTGCTCCCACTTAATATGAGTTAATTACAATTATATTTATTTTAAACATGTTATGTGTGCACTACAAAGAAAATAAACTGTCTTGGAATGCCTTTTCATGTTTAGAGATGTTTGTACCGCTAAACAGGAACAAAATAGTGTAACATCAGTGTAGATCAGTTTAAACCATCAGGCATCACCCAGGATCAGCAGAGCTGGCTGTCCTCACAACGGAGCAACTGGATAAGCCTTGTCTATCCTACATTTGTAGCAGGTTACAGTGAACAGACGTTGAATCTTGACCTCCCCCATATTCAAAGAATATTTTGCAGAGTCTGGTTGGAGAGCTCCCAAGAACAGGATTGTGAAACTCTGCTGTAACTGCCATTTTGAAAGATTTGGCCAGAACGGCACAGCCACTATCAGCAGTTAGATCTGGAAACCTGCACATTTACATTATTGAAATTCTGATGTGCAATGGCATTAATGTCCGTAAGAATTTTGGCAACCGTCCTCAATCGCCCAATTCTGCATAATGCGTAATGAAACCCATATCCACCTCTGCTAAAGCTATGGCTAGGAACTGGAACAACCACATTTAATTTGGCATGTCATGCTCGGTCAACATTTAAGTGAAAGTGGTGATTTTAGCACGCAAACACCAGAACAAATTGCTTTTGTTTGCTGCTGCTAACAACCTGAAATGGTCTAGCTTAGTTTTTGAGATCATATTCAGCTGTATGATCAAACCCTGTCTGTCAAACCATTATGCTTTATGATCGGCATGTCGTGCTTTGTTTTGTTATATCATTTTTAAAATTTTTAAATCAGTAAATCAGTCATGTGACCCGCTGTCTGGTCTCGGGAGTGTGTTCTTACCTGAAAGGACTGTTCAAAATAATCATATTCTTATTTTCACCCAATTTTCTCAGATAGAACTAGTGTAGACATTTGACAGAGGCTAATGTGTGGAAGTGATTGCAGTAAACCATTTAAGTGAATGCTGTTCCAGCTTTGGGTCTTGTAGTCTCAGCCAGTCTTTCCCAGTGGTTTAGGTAGTAACTTTAACTTCTTTGGGTAATATGCCTGACAAAAAGTTTAAGTCACTCTAGGCAAGAACATCGACTAAGAAACATAATCCTCACTATCGTTGGTAACTGGCTGTGTGCAGTGGGTCTCAAGGATGACTATTTGGCCAGTGTGCTCTTTGAGTTTGTTACTAACCCCACATCAGCAGTCACTAATGTAGATGGGGCAGGATGAAAGGAGAGGTCCAGCTGACTGCATGTGTCGGATGGGAACGAGGTGCATTCATGTTGGAACGAGTTCTTTCTGAATTAGGAGGACATTCTGAACGAGAGGGGCGCGTTATAGATGCCGTGCGTCATCGCAGGGAGTAAGTATTGAGCTGGTATAAAATGTGTTTGTTCAGACGGTAGCCTACGCCCCGCGTTTAGGGGGGGGGACTTGCATGACTAGGTGAACTAGCTTAGTCAAGATTCCTCACCTTGTCATTTTGCGTCCATGTCTCTTCCTTATGCAGTGCATGTAATATGCATTTTCACTGTACATGCAAAAGCACCAGCCAATCCGGAGTGGAGTGCTGGGAGCTGGGTTACTCAAATAACATGCTGACAACATTACAATGAAAAACAACTAAAAAAATACCATCAGGTGCTCTTGTCTCTTATTATTGCCCTCTCTCACCTGAAGGCTACGTGTTGTATACGCGTGAGGTACCAGGGTCTGAGACACAATGTGCCAATGCGACAAAATGAGTTATTACAACTTCGTTTTACAAAACAGTTAGTATTTCCTAAATCCATGCTACATGTCACTTTATTTCCTTTTAATCATTTGTCAAAATATCATTCAAGTTCTCCAATTCATGTTCACAAAGTTAACGGAATGGGTAATTTATGTACTAAAGCCAGATATAATAAAAGGCATTTATTTATCAAATTATAAAAAAATATTATTTAAAATTTCCAGACTTTTACATTTCAAGGTGCTTTCCGATAGGGTATTTTGTTTGTTGTAGGCCTGAAAATGTTCCACAAGTGGTTTTCAAGTTGAAGGCAGCCAGTTGCTTGTGAATTGGACAGTTGTTCAGACCACCCTGTAGACTGTTAACATGCAAATGTTTAGATTAGCTTGCATTAGCAGTTTAATTACATAGCAGCATTCCTTTTCCTGAAATGTCCGGCTTCTTCTGAAGAGTTTACACCTGGAAGCAAGGCAAATAATAAACATCGAGCTAGCCAAAAAACATGAACATACGCAGTAGTCAAAACACAGGTGAAGAGAGATGTCAAGTTAATAGCGATGTAGTGTCTAATAAGCCCGTACTTTTTTTTTATAACTGTAATGGTAACCATTGTCGTTTCATATCTGAGAGCATAATTGAGGACTTTTCTCAATGTCCAGCCAATAATATCAACAAAACAACTGTTAATATCCACAGAATTGACATGATATCATTCCCATTTGCATAAATGAAAAACCGTAGCATGTACTTAAACACTAATCTGTATAATTCAGTAATCATTAAATGTAAATGCATCATGCATACAAGCAGCCCCAGTCGGATGGGAAGGGAAGCATTTGAGTTCCTCTGGAAACTTGGTATCTTCACATCTGAAAAGAGAACTTAGCCCATTTTTATAATCACGGAAAACATAACAGAAGATCTGATGTTCTCAGAGTAAAGAAAACACTGTCATGCATGTGTCTATTCGCAATAACTGAAAGTATTTCATACAGAATAATAACAGGCAATGTAGTGGTTCTGAAGTCTTTAGAGCGAGTTGGCAGCCCCCAGACGGCAGTGTTCGTTTCTGAGATTTAAGGCAGCCGAAGTCCTAGGCGGCCCAGGACAGGTTGGGGGCGGAGGCCCGCAGTTCCTCCCTGATCCGGGCAGTGGGCTTCAGTTCAGCCATGGGCACCTTGCAGTTGTTACAACTGTTGCACTTGTACTCATTAGCCTTAACTGCCAAATCTTGCTTCTTTTTTCTCAGCTTGTGACCCGCTCTAACAACGCGCTTGCCAATCAAGTAGAAGATCTCGCAGACGTTGAGCACCACGCAGACGGCCGAGGCGCCCACCATGAAATACGTGAAGATTTTTTTCTCAGTAGGGCGGCCGATGTAGCAGTCCACTTGGTTCGGGCATGGCCTGATGTCACACTTTACCAGGCGGGGTAGATAGAAGCTGTCGTATATGAGGTGCAACAGATAGAGAAATACTATTTCGATGGCTGTCTTAAAGAAGAGGCTGAGCAGGTATGTCCACCACAGGCCTCCGTGCTTCTTGCCTGTGTCGATGTATAGCTTGACACTGGCACCGTGCTTCATGCGGTACTTACGCTCCCGGTCATCGCGGTAGGCCACGTGCATCACCACCAGCAGCGAGGGGCAGGTGACAAAGATGAGTTGCAGGGCCCACAGGCGGATATGTGAGATGGGGAAGAAGTGGTCGTAGCACACGTTGGGGCAGCCGGGCTGCTTGGTGTTGCAGTCAAAGTCTTTCTGGTCATCACCCCACACACGCTCAGCCGCCACCACATACACCATCACCCGGAACACAAACACCACCGACAACCAGATGCGCCCAAATGCCGTGGAGTACTTGTTCACGCCACTAAGGAGAGCTTGAAATGTTTTCCAGTCCATGGTTTTGGCTGAAGGTCAACCTCTACTTAGGGCTTCTTCTTGTGGATTTTGTCTGTTCTAGGCACACATCAGTTGTCTGAGGGCACAAAAACAACAAGCTCTATCAGAGAGCTAGCTCAAAGCTTGGTAACTGCCTTTGTCTGGAATTCTCCCCTGTAAAGGGAAGAGAGGCTCTTACATTGTTGTACACCACAATAGTATAGATCCTTTATATCAAATAACATCTGTGGTTCGTTCAGCAAATCCCCACCTCTACATTCTTGACAGCAACTAGTGTTTTTCATTCCAAGAAGAAAGTTCCTGTGTTTTTTTTTTCTTTTCATTGCATAACCAACACAATGTCCACTTTTTTTTTCTGTTTTTACATGCATACTTTACACCTGTTTGGAAGCTCTGTTTGCACTGAAGCCTGCTCTCTTACCCCAGTAGAAAACCTTGGATTATATAAAGTTGTATGCTGATCAAAATATGTTATTTCGTGTACGTGGTCCTGATGTTTTTTCCAAATCAGCTTACATGCCCCAAGATCTTTTTTTTTTGTTGTTGTTCAATGAACGGCAAGAGATGAAGAGTTGAACCAAACAGTATAGTGCAGGAGTCATCCAACATTGTTACTACTTTTTAAAAAACAAACAGAAAAAAATGGAATGAAAGATTCTGGATTAACCAGATCAATCATTCATCACACACCCTCTTGATTAATGATGATCAAGTTTTTTATCTCAAAATATCTATAAATTTAGAAAGTTAGTCTAATATCTTTACAAATAGGTGGTCTACCTTTCATGTTTCCCCTTACACACTAAAGTGCGCCTGGCTATGAGTGTATGTGTGTGCTCTCTGGTGTAGCAGCTTGGCTTACAAAATTATCTTTGCTGCCTCACATTTGTGCTGCCTTTGACATATTCAGATTTTTCTGAACTATTTCGAACTGTTTTGTAACGCCTAGCCATTGAAAAAAATATAATGCAATCATTGGTTTTAGACAAAATATAGACAGGAGTATAGACAAAATAGCTTACGGAATATCCAGAATTAAAATATGCTGAATTAAAGCGTAAAATAACATTTTAGCAATTCCCATCGCTTTAGTGCTGCCAAAGGACTCGATAACTACAAAAAAGTATTTAGCAACATCAGGCGTTTTGGAAGAAAAGTTAATGATATTTAGATACTACGTTGAAAGTGAGATGTATAACAACGGAACAATAATCAATCGACTAACAAACAAAATTATATGTGTTTACACAAACATGACTAATATGTCTAGGATAGTTTCCTAATAAATGAAATAGCGACATAAACTAGATACAATGCTTCTTAATGATTGTGATATACCAATTCCAAACTTTCAAACAAATTTGTTAAAATAATAAGAGAACAATTTCCTGAATATGTCATCTTTTATACCAATTACTGAGGGCGGTCATTCAATGGTCAGTTTAACGGACACACTTAAGAAGGAATACTACGATAAGAGCGGATGAAATGTATACTTACTTAAAAGTTCAGGTTGATGTTTTTTTGTTATATATGTCGAATCCAAAAATTTCAGATTTTATTTTCAGAAATAAAATTTATTTATTTATTTATTTATATTTCCTTATTGCCTGATCGTCTCAAATACACCCCTATACAGACAGCGTAAGTGCTTCTGCTGTTGCGAAAAATGAACAAGCATTCTTACTGCTAGGGGAGTGGTTTAAAAAAATGGGGGAAATAAATGTTTGGACAGAGTTACATCTCCCTCACAATCTGGGGCAGATCCAAGTCCTCGAGAAATAGTTTGTGCATCTCACACTGGTAATGCCACTAGAGAAAACACATTTGAAGATTATTTTCTTACGGTTTAGGACGTACCGTAGGAAAACTTTATTTTGGGCTTTTAATAAACCAATGAATTTATATGACCAATTGGCAATTCAAAAAGGATCCACGTTTTCTGATAGTTTGCTTTTCATTTGATAATGTACATGTTACGGAATAACTACAACCGGAATGCTTTGACTTATATGTAAATTCTCTGCGCCTATCGTGTAAATCTCTGAGATATGTTTCTCAATAAAGCCTTTGACTTTGATGTTTACTCCATCCCTCTCCTGGTCTCTAAGGACATTGTCTCTCCCCTACTAAAACCGGTAACGCGGAGGCCGCCACACCCAGTGGTGAATAGGAGCATTTGTGTAATTGAGGAGTGGCGTCCAATGCGGGGTGTTTCACTTAAACCAACAATAGTCTTCATTCCTTGACATCATCAAGGTCTTTCTATGTTGACAGGTTGATCATGTTACATAAAACCAAGTTTGCTTTTATTCTCATTGATTCTCTTTTCGTCCATTTTATTGTTAATGCAGTTCTCTGCAGAACACACCCTCACAGTTGTGAGCTGAAGAAAGTGGAAGTATAGGAAAAGTATAAGGAAAGCTTTCAAACCAATAGCATTCTGTCCTCTGAACTGTTGTGTATTTCTACTGCATAGTTTTCTAATAGCCAAACTTTCTTGGGTTCTTATGATATTATTATATTAGGTCCCCACTTGATGCAGGGCTGTAAGACTGTAAGTGATTGAAAACATCTGAATGTTGTGTCCAAAAATGTCGGCTGTTTAGCACGAAGGTGCCTCCTTAAACTGCTTCGGTGTGTGTTTAGAAAAGAACACGCTTTAAAGGCACGGAACATTTCATGTTCCCTACAGCCACAAGAGCATGTTCACACTCGCCTCGTAATCAGATCAGTTCATCTACAATGCAGGGTTCACAATTACATCTGTCTGACTGTTTTTCAACATCATTCCTCTGCACTCAAAAAAACTCATTTTGTTTATCTCTTTGGCCTTTAGCTTTCAACCTAAAATGAGGGCTGACAATATGAAAAAAAACAAAAACCTTTCCTGGTAAAATTGACACACACGAAGCTTCTCGTTCTGAAACTGCATTGTAATGGGCATCTCTGCAGAAAAAGTGGAAAAAATGCTCTCCAGTTGCAATGCTCTCGATGTCCAACTCAAAATCCTGTGGTAGGCTCAGGAAAGAGGGGCAGGATTGTTGAAGTAAACATTCCTTCGTTCCCATTGCTCAGGCTTTTGCGTGGCGGTGTAACAGACGCTATGTGCGCCATGCCTTGAACCATGAGTGACGGGGAAGGAATGCATCCTATGACTCATAGCCTCTCCTCAGCAGGTCTCGGCCTGTCCGAGGTTCACCGCCAGCACTCCTTCTAGATGGAGGAGTTGTACTGTGTTTATCAGGAGAGTCAAAAGGATCTAAGGGTTTGGTAGGTGAAGTTAATCATTTCAAAGAACATAAAACACAGTTTAACACAAAATCATATAAATGACAGGTGACAGTTTTGCTCTTCTAGAGAGTGGCACATTTCAGACAGTGAAATATGTATATTTTTAAAAGTTTCATTCGGTACAATCTGGAAATTGAACCGTTTTATGTAAGTGATTGATAGTTGGTAAGGAACCTCCAGAAAGGTTCACTTTGGTACATTCCCAACACCCAGTGTCTTTCTCTGGATTAAAAACAAGCGCAGTGCAAACCAGGGGTTCAGATGGGTTTTTCACCTTAGGGTGGAATTCTATAGGAGACCAGCCCCAGACTCCTTGTTCAGGCAACATAAAAGAGAGGCTTCTGTTACCATTATTCTGCCCGTTGTTTATGTGCTCAGGGAAGGCAAACCCATGGTTCTTGTATAGACACAGGGTAGGGAGTTTAATTGCTGTGGTTGGCTCAAGCATTTGCTGCAGAGCATGATATGTTTTTGCCTGCCACATACCAACTATTCTCTTTGTATACACATTCACAAACGTCTGTGAAGGCTTGCAATTGTAAAATTATGCGCACTAATATAAAACAATTGTTTATTTTATTTATTGCCACTAGATTCAGTTAATACCACAGGACCACCATACTAATTTATATAAGTCTATAAGTGGGACTATAAAGCAAAAATAATTGTATTTCATTTGTCTGTCATCTTAACTACAGACAAGAATAAATGCAATGACAAGAATATATTTGAACTTCTAAATGTGTAGGAATCTGGGTTTGAGGTATCTCTACAGATGCAAGTCTATCAGGGCATGCAGAATAGCAGATTTTAGTGTTAAAAGCTTGTTTGTGCATTTGAGTATTTTTGGCTAAGTTGTGGATCGTATCAATGAGAGCCTACCCTGTGGATCGTGTAGCAGAAGCATGTTGATGCTTTCCCACAGATGTTGTCCCTTCAGCTAATGAGTTCTCAGCCCAATCCTTTTTACTGGTGTCCTCCACAACCAACAATATCAGTAAATACTTCTCCACCTTTATGTGTACTTTGTGTAGGAGGCTTATTACATTAAAGTCATAGTTACAAAACCATAGAAATGAATTACTTTGAATTACCTTCATGCACTTTTAGACAATGCTTACCAGGCTTCTCTGGATGAGGGACAAGAACATCCCTTGGAAGCATTTATGTAAACTGCTTCCACTGATGGACACCTATTGTCCTCCAGTCCTGCAACTGTGTCTTACTGATTAGTGGTATTTATTTAATTATTTCATCTCCCCAACCCATACCAGTATCATGCCAGATATATCTTCCCCTCAAACACTCCTGTTCAGTTATCATCAAACCTACATAACATACTGCACAGATTATCCCCAAGTCAGCATGGATTTCTCATTAGCCTGGTGGACAAATAATCATCCACCAAGTGCAATAATATCATTGAAAAGAATGTGTCCTAGGGCAAGGATTTGACTGCCATACATTTGGAAGCAGTTGATTAAAATCAAAAAATGCAAAATTACTTCCTAGCAGCCCAAAGAGGAGACAGGGATCGCTGTGCCCCATGCCTCAGGATAACTCAAACTGTGCAAGCAGAACCGTGGTCCACTCCAGCTCAAACATTTTCTTTTGAAACCCTCTCACCAGGCTGGACTGCCCAGAGCTCCGCTTCATCGGCCTTTGGGTTTGTTTTGGTTTGAGACTCCTGTGACACACCCAGAGACAATGCTGAATGCTATTCCACCAGTTTGTCATTCATTGCATGCAATTCCCCGCCCCATATGTCACCGGACCCACTCATTGGCCACTCTGTGAAGGAAAAAGTGAGAGAGTTGAGAGCAGCAGTACAAGTGTGTACCATCCAGTCTTTGCCCATCAAAGAAAACCTTTGCTTGGTCGGTTTATTCCTCAATGTGTGTTTCTAGCTCTGTGGATGATAAGGATAATAAACCTTCCATTCAATTCTCAAGGCCTTGCACACTGATTTCATTACTTTTATGTGGTGCAAAGGGCTATGTGGGGTGTGGTTGCTGTCTTCTCTTAGTAGGTATGGTAGAACCTGTGTTGTTACTCCGTGTCCATGTCACACATCTGTGAATTAAATTACATGTCATTAACTCAAAGCAATGTTTAGTAAAAATATATGTACTTTTTGTTTCAATGTTTAGCAGTGCTACATCCTTTGACTTCTGCAAAGAATGGTGTTACCTCTCTACTACCTCCCCAACCCCCCTCCGACTCTTGACTGGCGATGTTCCAACCGGGTATATCCTATAATAATGATTTTCATGAAGAAAAACAGTGTGCACAAAGGGAAGACATCACTGTTCAGACTCATCCCAGCGCTCTTCAAGGTTAGAACGTAACCAGAGTAGTGGATAGTACAATGTACACATGGTGCCATCACAGGCCTCGTAGCCCAGCTCATGGCCGTCCTTAAAACATATGACAGCTTGTAAAAGATATACCTAAACAATCCATATTCAATTCCCACACATAAGGGTATTTCCACATTCACATTGAAAGTCCCTGGTCCCAATATCCCTGTTATCTACACCATGCATACAGGCCATTATTATTATAGCTCCCTCTCCTCCCCACTGCTCTCGTTTATGAAGGAACGAGCTTCAAGGCCTTGTGGAAATGGCAAAACAGGCGGCATCAGAGAACATAGTAAAACCGTACTAAATTTCAGGGGCCTAACATTAATACATTTGTTACCATTGGTCATTAAAGATAGAGTGAATACATTGATTATTTGTGTTTCCATCAACTTTCACGTCTGAAATTGGGCATTCTCTCTTTTTCTGCTATGGCAAACTTAATTAATCCGACCGTGATTACGATAGCAAGCAATCAAATATAAATACTTTCTTACTCCTCTTTTTCTCACGTGTCCCACAAAAACATATATGGAAAGTGGTGCCACTGGTCTGACGGATGCTTGGAGGCCTGACAGCAACAGCAGCATACCTCGCCAAAGCTTGAGGTGGCTCACCTGGAGAAGGGAGCGCACCAAGAACAAGGCTAGTCTCAACAAAGTGTCTTAGCAGCCCCAGAGGGCTGTCTCAACTGCAACCAGAGGGCCGAGAGCCAACAGCAGGGAGGAATTGCCAGAACTGGTGCAACATGATTCTCGCTTGTTCCTGCTTGGGCAGAGAATGAAAAAAAATCCCTACAGGCGGAGGTTTTTTCAAAACTACATTTATGTTACAAAGGTGATTATGCAAGGCAAGAAAAATCTGAGCCAAAACCTGTTTTGTCTGTACTGAGATTGGCTTTTTTGTTTCCTTGATCCGCCTGGCAGCCTTTTCTTTGGTATAAAGGCTGCTTTAATAAATGCTGCTTTTTCCTTCACTGGGATTTCTCAAAACTTCACCAGTTGTCATGTATTTCCTTCCGAAACAGACAGATGTATTTACACAGAAAATGTGTGACAAATCCAGAGTTTGTTTGCAAGTATCACACTTGACAGTTAAGTTTACTTACTTACTTAAGTGTTGGTGGTGTCCATTCCTAGTAAATCTAAAAATCTACACAAAAGGTGGTTAAATAAGGTCTAAAATGCTGCTACTGTTTTTGGTAGGGATGAAACAACTGGGCCTTCTTTTTTTTTTAACGATATGTTTATTAGTTTACAGTTTGCAAATTACATCAAATTATACAGTGAATAACAATTATTAAAAACACAGCAAACATTTTTCACCCTGTTCTCCCTCCAATCACCCCATCCCTGTCAACAGACATAAAAATATACATTTAAAAACATTAAAAAATTGAAAAAATTGAAAAAATTGAAAAAATTGAAAACACATAAATAAGGTCAAGGGTGTTTCTCAGATCATAACGCCACCCTACTCCCTCAGACAGGTTACCAACATTAACATTGTGCCTTAAGAAGTACATAAAAGGTCTCCAGATATCATCAAAAATATTTTGTTTACGTCTAACAATATACGTTATCATTTCCATTTACATATTTGACGCCATTTCCTTAATCTACTTTCCAATTCTTGGCCCATTAACAGTTTTCCAATTAAGATTAATTATACGTTTATAAACTATGCACTTTCACACATTCCCATATACAGTGGTTCCGTATCCCTCTTGCCTCATTACACTTTATACAGGTATCAGGGATGTTATCATACCACATTTGAGCTGCCCAGTAATACCATCGGATGTTTGGGTATTTAAGGCCTCCTCGATCATATGTTAGATATAATAAAGATAGACGTAGTCTGGGAAGTTTATTTTGCAAACTAAAGTATTTCTCAATTCTAGTAAACAAAGATGAGGGAGGGGGTAGGGGGATATTCTGAAAGAAATAGAGAAATTTAGGGAGTATTTCCCTTTTTAGAATATTTATCCTTCCAATCATTGAAATAGTGAAGACGAAGGTGAAGAATGGGGATCGGGTGCAATGCCAGATTGGCAGCCGAAGGGACGGACCTAGACAGACACCCTGGCGATGGAGACTGGCTTGTGGGACGTGGAATGTCGCGTCGCTGGTGGGGAAGGAGCTGGAGCTTCTGGAGGAGGTGGAAAGGTACTGACTGGATATAATTGGTCTCACCTCCACGCATAGCATTGGCTCTGGAACCAAACTTCTAACCGACTCTGTAGTCTTACTAGGGGACTTCAATGCTCTTGTAGGGAACGATGGAGATACTTGGAGAGGGGGGTGATTAGGAGGAATGGCCTCCCCGATCTGAACCTGAGTGGTGAGTCGTTTTGGACTTCTGTACTAGTCATGGATTGTCCATAACAAACACCATGTTCGAGCACAAGGATGCTCATAAGTGTACTTGGTACCAGAGCACCTTGGGCCTAAGGTCGTTGATTGACTTTATAGTTGTATCATCAGACCCAAGGCCGGATGTTTAGGACACTCAAGTGAAGAGAGGGGCAGAGCTGTCAACTGATCACCACTTGAGTGCATAATTTGAGACGCAATCTAGTAGTGAGGGTTTGCTAGGAACGTCTGGCTGACGATACCGTGAAGAAAGATTTCAACTCCCACCTCCGGAAAAATTTCTCCTTTATCCCGAGTGAGGTCAGAGACATTGGGTCTGAATGGACCTTGTTAAAGACCTCAACCGTGGAGGTGGCCGCAGTAAGCTGTGGCACAAAGGTGGTTGGTGCCTGTCAAGGCGTCAACACTAGAACCCGCTGGAGGACACCGGCATTGAGGGAAGATGTCAAGTCGAAAAAGTAGGCTTTCCGAACGATGGTCTTGCATAGATTGCCAGAGTCGATTGAGAGGTACCGGCTGGCCAAGAGGGCTACAGCAGTAGAGGTCGCCAAAGCGAAAGCTTGGGTATGGGAGGAGTTTGGAGAGTCCATGGAGAATGACTATCAGACGTTTCAAAGTTGTTCTGGAAAAACATTTGGCGCCTTAGAACGGGATGGCAGGTTGTTGTGGTTAGTTGGATGGAGACCACCACCTCAGTCTGCCAATCCAGCGGAACTGTACCCGCCTTCCACGCAACATTGAAGAGGTGGGTGAGTCACCCCAACACTGTCCAAAGCTTTCAACATCTCCAGATGGATCTCGTCTACCCCTGTCACTTTACCACTGCGGAGGCCCTTGACCACGGTAGCAACCGCTGCGGAGGCCCATTGAGCGCCGCAGTAACCTCAGCTACAGTGATAGATCCGATCTCAACGGTGCTATCCGCACGGCCTCCTGTGAGGAGGGCGTGTCCACCGGGTTGAGGAGTTCCTCAAAGTGTTCCTTCCACCTCTCAACAATCTCCCCAGTAGTGGACAGTGTTTCCTCCCTTTTGCTGTGAACAGCTTGGGCGACAACCTGCCTTCCCCTTCTTAGGCGGTGAATGGTTAGTTGTGTTGAAAAGCCTAAGCACACAACAAATAATCACATACCTGGAGCCCATACTTAAGATGGAGAAAATATTTAAATAATATATAACTATTATGATAATCTTATAATAATTATAATAAATATTTAAATAATAATATTTGCTCTGAAAGAACAGATCCTTTATCCCAAAAAGATATCGGAACAGAACATACAAAGGGCCAATTCTGGGAAACTCTACGAAAATAGTTTATTTATTCAGTGCATATAAAGAGATGAATTACATGCATGATGTTTGGTTGCTTGTAAAAGTAAAAACAACTTAACCGATAAAGATGTTACAACACCAAAATACAAACACGAGGATTCAGTTACTATCAGCAAGGCCTCAATTTACATAAATTTCCATTTCTAAAATGTATTTACATGAGACGAAATGTTGCCCTGATCTTCCACACTGGCTAAAGCAGAGCAGAAGTGCAGATATATGACATCTGTGGCAGTGGAACAGTTGCTTAACTGAAATGATAATGTCAGATGTCAGATTTTCTTTGGCAGATTTTCTTTCTTTGAGATTTGGCAGTACTATAATCCCTGAGAAAGTGTCTAAACCTGATACTTAAAAGGAAACGGAGATGATATTGTAAATCTTGCATTTTCAGAGCAGAAAAGCTATATA
>JAOYSI010032815.1:0-30516 GCA_025775065.1 Hiodon alosoides
TATATATAATCTGTTAATCTGTAACAGTATTCTGGACCACTGAACTGGTGTAATACTGCACGAGTCATGGCAGGATATTAAAATGACGTAGCGTATTGCATCCGGCTTTATGATTAGGGTGAAAGGCGAAAAGCGAAAGGTGACGCGAGTTGCCTCGCCTCTGTAGAAACATGGCGGAGACTGGACCACAACAGTCAGGTTAGCGATGCAGTATATATCTGTATACTATCTTTTCTCTCCAATCAGTTGCTCAGACGCTAGACATCATGTGTAGAGCGTTGTGCTTGATAACGTTTTAACGTCGGGTGGCCATTGACGACTATGTGTTGCGGTGGAAGCCCAATAAGTTTCTGGCTAAGTTGAACTGACAGCCGTAAGCATTTTTTCGGAGATTGCTTATTGGCTGAATGCTTCAACCGAAATGTTTTTAAGGCTTGCCACATATTTGTTTTCTGACAGCCATTGTAAAATTAATTTCCATTACTTGAGAATTGGTTCATTTGCCAGGATTACTTTAACGTGCTCGAATAACTCATAATTAGACAACTTTTGATGTAAACTGTTAGTTTTTATTTAGAATTTCCTTCGCTAAGCCATATTAACTCCCGTTAGCAAAGCCAGCTAGGTTAATTTCTGCTCGTTGTGCATATTCGTAATACGCCTAAGTACTGATATTAGAGCTTAGTTATTAGTTGGGTGTTTAGTTACATTTTCTGCAGCCTGAAACTGGGGCGAGGTGGTTTCGTATAACCGCTCAATTAAACCTAATTAATTAAGAGGTACATTGGGACCAAAAGTACTTTATACAGGGCAGGGGACCCAAGAACCAGAATTTGAATATCTCATTCTTAATTTAACTGCAGGTGGGAGGCTGGATTAATCGTATGTACTACACACCCATGTATATAAAACTATTAGCGCCAAGAATAAGTGTTCGAAGTCGACGTTAGCCATGTTATTGTAATTAAAAAAAAGAAAACGTATGTATTGTTGTCGACATTGTCGGGGGAGCTCTTTTCTGTGTATTGGCTGTATGACATGAAGATCGAGGCGTTCCGTACCACCCTCCTGGCCATCCGTTGTAATGTGTATGGTTGGAATACATCGAGACGGTGGAGAGAATTCACTTTTCCCGTTATTCATCCGGATAGGCTAATATTGGCGTTTAAAACTAGAGCCCTAGAGCTAAATTAATTTACTTAAGTCTCACGTATGGTGTTTTTTTTTTTTCCCAATTCTGTGAAAAACCCCTCTGTCCACAGGCTCCTCCCCTGAAAATGACCTGCAGCATGTCCCAGTCAACTTCATGGTTCCAAAGAAGGAGATTAACATGGTGCCTGACATGGGGAAGTGGAAGCGCTCCCAGGTGAACCTCTTGCCCGGTCCACACCGAGTCCAGTCGCGTGAGCCTGCTCTGTTACCTGCCTGTGCGGAGAGCAGGAAAGGCTAGGACCGTTTCTTTGAATGGCACAGACTAGTAAACTGACCACAGAGCTGCCATGTCCACTGTGCATGGGGGGATGAATCGTGTGTGTTTATTTTGTTTCCCTGCTTTCTGTCTGACTCAAGGCCCATGCAGATTATATTGGATTCATTCTGACTCTGAATGAGGCGGTGAAGGGGAAGAAACTCACGTGTGTATACAAAGTGTCAGAGGTACGATCCGACTTGGTTCTCCTCCTTTCTCCGGCTGTCTCGGTGTGTTGCACGACGGGTCAGGGTGTGCTGACAAGGTCCCGTGGTTGAATTGTTAGCAACGCTGGAAATCCACCACCACCATGTAGGTCAGGCCTGTAACTTGTGGCTCGTTTCAGTGTTGAGTCTGAGTTGTCGCGCAGGTTGATGGTTATGGTCTGTTGGAAAATCATGTTTGACTTGGGACAAGTACTTGCGTTGTAACACAAGTGGAGTTCAGATCTGTGCAGAGACATGTTTTCCTACTCTGAGATGTCATTCATAATGTTAAATGACAGGAAGGACCTACTTGGATGACTGCATACCCTGTTTGTTGCAGAATGGAATATCAAGACTTTTACCAATGTTTCAGTATTGTTGGAAATGCCAACAGGAACTTTCCTTTTCACATACACTTAATATATACATATTAAGGGTTCATTCCATTTATTTTTCTGATTTTTTTTTTTTCCCCATCCTCATTGGCATCTGCGATGAACCATTTAAATCTCTTTGTTGACCGATGGTTGGTCACGGCAGTTTCTCTCCTCTTCAGACGGTGGAGAAGCTGCTGGCCTTGCTGAACACACTTGACCAGTGGATTGATGAGACTCCGCCGGTTGACCAGCCCTCCCGCTTTGGGAACAAGGCCTTTAGAAGCTGGTATGCCAAACTGGAGCAGGTAGGTCAGGGCTCCTCTGTCTTTTCCCCACGGGCTGTCCCCACAAATGTTTTAACTGTCTTTCCTCCATGGCATTGACTGTGTTGGAACCCCCACGTGTGTGTGCTCGTTTCTGCTGCAGGAAGCGGAGAACCTGGTGGCTGCAGTAGTCCCCCCCAGCCTCAGGGCAGCGGCCCCGGAGATAGCGGTTTACCTGAAGGAGGCAGTGGGAAACTCCACCAGAATAGACTATGGAACAGGTATCAGTGCCAGGGTCTTTATCCTCTCTGTGGAGTGGAGTGGAAATGTGTCTAAAGATTTCGAGCATTTCCTTGGTCAGCTGTTTCGTGTCTAGGGCTGGCTAATGAGGTGCACCCGGAACTGAAGGTCTTTCGCAAATTGGGCAGTCTTGGGACATTCTCCTGTCTTCACAAGGCAGAGCTGCTGAAATGGTAATTGTGCGGTCCTTTGGTGAGAAGTGTCACTATATTATCCGTTTTCCTCAAAGCCTGGACTTGGAACTAGTTTGCAAGACTGTTCCTTTCTCTCCCGCGCACATATTTCTCAGCTGTTGGTTTTTAACGTAAAAGCGCAGCTGAAGAATATACTGGCTTCAGTTCTAGGGTCTTGTCTGTGAGTAGCTATTCCGGCCTCTAGCTGGAACTGAGAATGCCGCGAGGCTGGTTTCAGTGGAGTCGGATGTTTCTGGAGTTGGTAAGTGTGATTAGACCCTCTGCTGAGTGCTTGTGGAGGAGTTGGGTGCCCGCTGAGCGTGCCGGTCGGTGCGCCGCGCTGCTGTGACGGCTCTCTCTCTCTCTCTCTCTCTCTCTCTCCCTCTCCTCTCACACGTAGGTCACGAGGCTGCTTTCGCTGCCTTTCTGTGCTGCCTCTGCAAGGTCGGAGCCCTTCAGGCGGACGACCAGCTCGCCATCGTTTTCAAGCTGTTCGACAGGTGAAGACGGGTCCCATTCGTGTGTTGCGCTGTTGTGTTGGATACTGCATTGAAGTATAACTTATTCATGATTTCCATAGCAGTAGGCTTTTGATGGAGCATCCTCCATCCAGGATTACAGGCCAATTCCACTGAGCCAGTCTGGTCCCTTGATGGAGTCTCGTGCTCTATTTATAATGCTGTGGCCGGTCTGACGCCGCCTGCCTTATGTCAATGTGAGCCTTCTGAACAACAGAAAAGGTGTTGTTTTCCACCTGCGTGGCCCACGCAAAATGGACACAAAGGGCCGTTTGTACACTGGCGATTGGAGCGTTTCACAGTGGAATGACTGTAGACGTTCTCGGCACCCCAATCTGCTGCACGTGGCCTCAGTAGCGGAGAGCTTAGGCTGTGCTCCTGTTACCTGGGGCTCCCCGCGCAGGTACCTGGAGGTGATGCGGAAGTTACAGAGGACCTATAGGATGGAGCCAGCTGGCAGCCAGGGTGTCTGGGGGCTGGACGACTTCCAGTTCCTGCCATTCATCTGGGGAAGTTCTCAGCTCATAGGTAAAGGCAGGTTTTTATTTATTTATGCGTGTTGTAACAACCCCCCTGGGCGTAGGGCGTTTTGTTACCGGCAACAGTCGGTTTCAGTCAGTTTTTATTTTAATTTGAATTTTTACAGAAATGCTGCTGATCCTTTAATCAGGCAGAGGAGCAAAAAGGACAATACAAAGGGTCCAGGGCCCAAAAAATGATTCAAAAACAGGTTCTCGATCCGAAAAGGGGTTCCCGTTCACCAATCGGGTTCATCCTCCACAGTGGGTCAAAATACTCAAACTCCAAAAGCTCTCATGTACTCAAATTAGTTCCAGATCCCCATTGGCCAACATTGTCAGACTCATTGGTCTTAAAGGGGTTCAAACACTTGGTCATTTGGTCTGATGCTCAGGTTCGGAGACGCCTAGTGGTGAAAGTTGGTAATCGGTCCCAGTTTCTTGCTGAGCTGTCTTTTGTCTTAGATCACCCAACAATGGAGCCCAGACACTTTGTGGAGGAGAAGATTGTGAACGAAAACCATCAGGACTATATGTTTATGGATTGCATCAAGTTTATTAATGAGGTGAGAAATGATCTACAATAAATGAAGCTTAATTCTCTTTTATGCAGGAAACGCTGTCAATAATGTTCCACGGTCTAAGTAAAACTTTTTGTCCTGCTAACGGCAAACTCGATTAATTTAAATCGGGTGAACGGCAGTTCTTTAATTCTGTTTTACCCAAAACAAATGGCAGGGACAAACTGTTTATGTTTATAATGCTTTGGCAAATGCACAGATCTTATGGTAGTTTAGTTGATTATTGTGCGGTTCAAAAACGCATGGGTGTTTTGAAACATTCTTATCTTTGTACAAAGTTGACTCTTTCCGTCTGATAAAATGAAATTTGTATTAGGATTCTCCCCGTCTGCTCTTCACTCTGAGAGTTCTCAGAATGACACCGGGAGCAGACTCTGAATGTAGTGGGGGAAAAGTCTTTGGGGAAATGTGCTTCCTCCCTGTCAGATGAAGGAGCATGTGGCAGCCAGGGGCCCTTTGGAGTCCGCTCCCAGAGTGGGGAGGATGTACGGAACTGGGGAGCAATAGGGAGAACCAGACATAACGGAGTTCGTTTTTTTTCCCTCCTCCTCTCCCACTCTCTCTCTCTGTATGAGAAAGTCTCTATGACGACGCTCTTCTTCCTCCTGTGTGTCAGGGGAAGGTTTCAGTATGTACCACTCTGTCGTCCTGTTCCCAACGCGGTGTTGAGTCCCCCAGGCGCTCTGTAGTCAGTCGGTGATCGGAGATTGGGCAGTTCGAAGTCACGCTCCCCTTGGGGTCGCCCAATCCAGAGCGGATGTGAGGTCGATACAGATGGAGCGCGTCTTTGTATGGTTTGAATTATTAATCAGAGCAACACGCAGCGAGCCAAGCTCTGTGAGAAGGGACACACACACACACACACACACACACACACACTCTCTCTCTATTGCCCAGTAGAGGGCGGTGATAGCTTTGCCTCAATGCATGCCTCTGTCCCTCTGCAGATGAAGACCGGCCCTTTTGCGGAACACTCAAACCAGCTGTGGAACATCAGTGCCGTGCCCACCTGGTCTAAAGTCAATCAGGGACTTGTCAGAATGTACAAAGCGGAGGTAAGAGCTAACTACCAGCCCACACACTGGAGTAGCAGGTGGTGGGGTGGTTTAACTAAGTGGACTGGTAGACATTTGGATCAAATCCAAGTGGAGGCACAAAGTTGTGCCTTTGGAGGAGGGGGGAAAAGTACTGAACTCTTATAAATATCCAGCTTTATGAATCAAGAATGAAGTGTAAAACTTAAGCTGAACCTTGAGCTTGTAAAAGAATAGTATAGTATAATACTACTAATGCAGTTATGATGATTAACTAAATGTAAGAAGTGTTTTTCCAGCACTTGGATTATTACCATGGTAATCGGCAATTGCAAATGACGTGAACTGACCTGAACCAGCTAACCTAACAACTGAGAAAATAAATGTGACTGTACGAGTTGTGAAGAGTTAAGGGCAAAGGAAACGTCCCCGCCCACATCCTCTCCTCTTCCCAGAATGCTTTGCCTCGCTCGTCTGCTCTCTTGCTTGCACACTGAGGCTTGTAACGGCTCCTTCCTCTGTCCCAGCAAAGAAACGACACACAGTTCTGTTTCTCCTAGCACCGTTCTTCCTTATCACAGGACTAGCTCATTTTAGGTCTCAACTGCACGCTCAAAGAAATCAAATACGATTTCCACGTGTCAAGGTTTACGTTGGCTCAAATATAGAAATGGTGGCTTAGTTTGGACCTCCTCTTGCGGAGAGGAGTGTGTAAAGCTCGGTGTGTGCTAGGACCTGAAACTGAACAGTTGGGTTTCTTTGTGCACGCGTTTGATTGTTTAAAAAAATGTATGGACGTTGATGCTTCAACGCGGATGCGCGCATATGATCTTTATCTAACGGGCCTTATGTGTTCTTGTATATACCGGACATTTATGTTTGTGTGCCAAGTACGGTCAAGTTACAAAGTCTGAAGCATCTAAATTTGACCATGATGCCTGAAACGTATTTATTAATGAATTACTCAACCGAAGTAATAGCCCTCAAGATGACCCATTAGGTGGGGAAGCTGATTATTGTGCATCAGTCAATCCGACAGATGAAAATTCCCTCTGCTGCTGTCAGTTTTCTGATTTGTATTTTTTGGCGTGTCCCCCGCAGTGTCTGGAGAAGTTTCCCGTCATTCAGCACTTCAAGTTTGGCAGCCTGCTTTCCATCCAGCCTGTGAAGCTTTAAAGGGGCGGGGGTGGAGGTCACCACTGGGGGGAGCACAACCTTGGAAGACTGGGAAAATATTTACTGCAATCCCAGTTTGAGTACCCTCTTAAGCGTTGTAGTTTTTTTTTTTTTTTTTAATTATGTTTTGTATCCAAATCATTCTCATGTTGTGGATGTGTGTGTGTGTGTGCGCGCGCGCGTTTTGAATGCACCTACTAAAGTGGTCAATAACCTACAAGTCTTTTTATTTATTCTGGTGTACCTATTATTTATTCACAGAAAATATGCATACAAAATCGGGGTATGTTGAAATTAATCTGTAAATCTTCAGCGCAAGGCGTCTTGGCCAAATAAAAATGTGTGTTCATTTGACCCACTATGCATTCCACAAGCTGCTCTGTCTCAACAGAACCTGCACAGGAGACGTGTAGTGCAGGAACCTGGCTTAATTACATCAGCTCTTTTAGAATTCTGGGTTTCATAGGTACTTTTCTCTCAAAAAAAAAAAAGTTCAAAGATATTTTTAGATGAGTGTATATAGACTGTAAAATTGAAACGATTGAGTTTGCTCTGAAAAATTAGCTGTTTGTTACTATTAGGTTTAAAAAAAACAAGAATAAAAGGTTAAGCCCCAAAGAGGTGTTCTCTGTCCTTCTGTAGACGGATGTATGGCACCGACCTAGCCTACTCGCTCACTTGTTCGTCATGGAGAGACCTATACATTTCTACCCAATTGCATGTTGACGGACACGAGCTTTTGCAGACAACGCGCGAGCTCCCGTTATCAGTCTTTCTGTAGTCTTACTGCCTTTAGTGTCAATTAATACGATTACGCAGTGGATCGGGGGGGCGGGGGGACTCGGGCAGTCGGTTGCCTTCTTTAACAGTGGTCCACGGTGAACGACACGCATTAAAATCCGCCGAACGCGTGTCAGTATAAACTTGTTGACTGCAGTTATTTATGCATCCTTGTTTAGTACGACATCTTAAGTAGCAATGCTAGCGGCCATAGCCTAGCTGTTATATTTTATTCATTTTATCAAATTTAATCGCAAACACGCTGGCACTGCTGGCGCGATACAACATAGTTAAATATGTCACCAGTTACTAGACTAATCTGCGTGAATGCTGTTTTCCATTAAAGACCACAAATCGATTTAATATCGGCTGAGGTGTTTGTATAGACACCACAAAAAAGCTCAACGTATATGATGCGTTCCTGTCGCCAGGTCAATTAAAATCGGTGACATCATTGGTGTTGAGTAACTTTAGTAACTAAGCCGTATTTTTAACGTTGACTCCGCAACGAAGTTGGTCTCCCGTGTATATCCCGTAGATCGGACTTTAAAAAAAAATGTATTAGACGAAAAATATTGAATTGCTAGGTATATTTCCAAAAACCCATAGCATCAACACCGTCTGTCTGGTTTGAGAAAGGAGCGCAAGCTTGCAAACATAGTCTATCTATTTTCCAGCTATTCTCGTGATTGCCTCTGATCAATAGTGGAAATTTAGAGAGATAATACACGAACTCGTAGACTTTTTAAAAAACTAGGAATTTATTATTTGAATCCTGCTGACAAGGACACGCCCAAGAACATTTCTCGTAAAATGTAGTTCCTCGCCATAACCACAGGGAGGAGCTCATTCTACATCGATTTGATAAGATCATTCTAACACGAAAAAACAAGAAAATAACGTTTTAAAGTTTATATTTAGAACACCGTCAAGGGCGTCTTTAACTAAGAATATTATAATACACATTTTAAATGACAGCCTCGTCTTATAGTTTGTTAACGGTTGCACCAAGAAAAACTTCAAATTAATGCTTTACCAAATATATTGCATTTCTAAATACATTTTTTTCCCTGAGTAGCCTACGTGTACATTTAGCAAATAATTTATTTGCGATGTGAGACGATTACAGCTCATTTCATAATTTAATAATTACCCACTCGTGAGATTAAATGTGGGTGTAAATATTTAATTACCGGAACTACAAGGAAAAACCATCGCGCTGGCTATCTATAATTACACATATTCAAAATCGAAATGCATTTAAAAAAAATAAAACGCATGCCTCGAAACGCTGTGTTGCAGACTAACGAACGTTAGGTGTTGCACTTACGTGCTGCAGAATCTCGTGAGAAGTCGAAGGGTTTTCACGGAATAGAATGAAAATAAAACAGGCGAGGGGGAGCAACAGAGCCGAGGTCAGCCTGGGGTTGTGCTGTATAGGCTTTTTAATACCGTCTTCATTCATTGATTTTGAAGAACACCACCAAGTGGCATGAAGCAGAGATAAACTGCGAGCACAGCTAGGGGAGAGCAGCGCTCAAGCCTGCTTATATAGGAAAAACGTGGCGTTATGCACATACCAGTGTATAATGTTGCATATATTTACTAGCAGTATAACCTTAAAAAATATGAATAATTTATATATTATGGTGTCACTTCCATTGAGGTTTTATACCCATTCTTCAGTAAACTTACAAAAGACACCTTTCTGAAAGCTGATTTTACTTAATTAAATACCATAATCTGTTATGTTCTTTATGTAAATGTGGCCACTGAGACATTTTCTATTACTAAGTCTGCTGCTGTTCCCAATGACAGTATAAAAAAGAAAGGGACGCTTGCATTTTAGAAATGATTTTTAACAAACATAGGAAAAGCCTGAATCAAATTTTTGCACCAAATCCAGAATTAACGACAGAGATCTGATACAAGTCCTGAGTTGAATTATGAGGAAATCTAAGCTAAATTCTCAGCATCTAAGCTGAGGTTTAGGCTGCTGCTCAGTGTAACCAGGGATTGAAAAGGTGCAGGTAAAGCTGCTGCATGCGTGGAATAAAGGTGGTCCTGGATAGGCCTACTTATTGACCCCGGGAGCGGCGAAGTCCCTGGTTCTCTCACTTGAAGCCCCCCAAGCCCAGAAACAAGAGTGAAGTCAGGGCAAAGTGATGAGAGGCCCACGGTCTCACTGACGAATCCTGGCTGAGTTAGGCCCGCTTCACTTAAATATTTACCATAACTTTCAGATCATTAATGGAAGACCCGATGTTCAGAATCAATAGCAAACGCTTTGAGCTGCTGCTGGAGACTCCAGGAAGGTCCAACCAAGTTGTTCCCCTCAAACATTCAATGATGACTAAGCATCTGCATTAATTGGAAAACTGCAATTTAAACTGCAAATTGCTACTGAAAACAGTCGAAAAATAAATAAAAACTCACAAGCAGATAATTTCTTCTTTTTTTTAATCAAGATTATAAATTTAAACAAATATCTTCAAAACAGTTTTACCCGGCAATATACAATTTCATATGCACAAAAATACAAGAATATCAACAAAAATATGGAGAGAACGTCTGAACGTCTGACTTTTTTTTTTTTTAATTGTTATTTGAATACACATAGTGCTTATACTGAGAGGATGCATGGCTAAAACACAAAGATGCCTTTTTAGAACAAAAGGTCGGGAGCTGTTAAAACTCACAAAACCAATACTGGCATGGTGAATTTCTGTGGGGAAAGGCTCGAGCAGTAACTTGCAGAATAGTCACAGAATGACAAAACTTCAGGAGAGGCTCATCTGTCCAGATTTCCATGATAATGTATAGAAGGTTCAAATTATGTACTGTGTGCATTCTGGGAGCTGTAGTGAAAATTCATTACTCCAATCTAAAGTGTGATGAAAGATTGACACAAATGAACTACAGGTCCCACACCACTGACAACGCACAGCACCCTACAAGACCACAAGAAAAAAATAAAATTTGTGTGTGTGTGTGTGTGTGTGTACATGAATACACACGCACCCACTAACCAGTTTCTAGAGGGTAAGAAAGTTTTGAATCCCCCCCCCCCATTTTCACTCTCAAGAGAATGCACCAGGTACATAGCAGATATGTCATGTTGATGTGCAAAGATTCCCCTTACAATGTCTGGCTAAAGATTGTAGTTAAATGTTGACATCACAGCCACAACCAAAATATAACGACCATGTGTCAAAACGCTATTAGTATGCATTACCAAACACATTTATCGTTTAGTGTGTAGAAAGAAAAACTAAAACAGAAAAGGCGTCTTGGCAAAATGAATCATACCCGATGTTTAAAACATCCATTCAAATGTGTGTAGTGTACTTCAATGAGATGATCTGTTCAACATTTCAATAATAAAAAATCCGAGATCACTTGTGAAACATTCAAACATATAAAATGTGTTTAGCAACAGCATCGACATCAAGCTTGCAGTACGCATTGGGTTTAAGACGAAAGGAACTTCGTTGAGCAAGGTTCAAATTAACAACCATTTAAAATCCTTCCAAACTCGAAATGTTAGGTCTAAAAGAAAGCCAGAACATCTAATGTGGTTTTACCATTTTACCCCTCCCAATACTCGAAACAAAAACGAAACAACAAAAAAAAAACAGTTCGGGTATTTAAATAGACTAGTTGATTTTCTTGAAAAAATAAAGTCAATTTTTCTTAAACTCTATACAATTTCATTAACTATTTAGTCCTAATGTGTCACGGAGTCAAAAAGCCACGATTGTTCGTGTCCATGCCCCAAGGCTGGCCAAAGCATGCTTGCTACAGAACTGTCCGTTTAAGGTTTGTTCAAAGTCCGCCTGCCTGCTCACAAGCCCCGTAAACCCCGACCCGAAAATTGAAATCAAATTGGAGATGTTCGAAGAGTCCAACTGCTCGGAATTTAGGCAGGAAAAGTCATCGAATCTCGCCCTTTTGCAAGGCGTAAAATCCGGTACTTCCTCCGCCTCAGTCACGTAATAACCAAAGTCAACCTTGCGTTTCTTAACCGGGGTTTGTGCGCCTTGATAACACTGCTGAAGAGGCGCGCAGCAGTCCTGGTGGAGGTACCCGTTCTCAACAGTAGTCACAACATGCGTGTCCAGATCCAGTACTGTCGTTTTGTTGCAGTGCATATTCGCAGAGGAAAAGTCGTAGTTCGAAACTGGGTACGGTTCGACACAACAGCTCCGGTAGAAAGTGGAATCGCGCTCCTTACAGACCTCTTCATTGTGGAGCGCCATGGGCACAGGGCAGGCAGTGGATGTTTGGATATGCGCTGACTGTACTTCTGCTGGGTGGCTGGCTGGCAATAGCGCACCGCAGATGCTTGCCGGCTCGTTCCCACCACCGTCGCCGCAGCATTCCACGCTCTGCTCCACACAGTCCTCGGCTAAATCAAGAGGGTTCAGCTCCTGGATTTCATTACAGACGGTCATCACCTCCTCGTACTGCTGCATTCTGTATATTTCCGCGTACTTCTCGCTCATGTAGAGCTGTCTGGCGTTCCTCAGCACGTACGACACCAGAAGGTTCTTGTGCAGTTTGATCCCCCCTCTCTGCGTCCTAGAGTTGTGAATTTTCCGTAAAGAAATCGAAATTAGGCTCTGTGCGTCCACTGCGCACTCCATCATGTTGATCATGAGTAAACTGTTTTTGTTTTCCCTCTTTATTTGTCAATACAATGGGCTCTGGTTCGGTAAAAATCACGATGTCTGGTTCAGAGCGAAAACTTGAGTGAGGTCTACGGAGAAACATTGAGCACCACTCTACTGCCTCTCGTGAGTGCAAGCCAGCAGTCAACGGCTTGCACGGTTTAGCCGGAGTACATATAGTTCGAGGAGGTTTCTGCCCACAACTGTTTAGACCAACCAAAACCCGAATTCGTCAAAGACTGACATACTTACCCCGCCCCCAGTTGTAGTTTACAGCCAATAAAAAAGACGCGGTTCCTCTCTAGTATTCAAATACAAAACTGACTTTACCAGAACGGAATGTTTTCTTCAGACTGATTCAGCGCCTAAGCCCTGTACATAGACTTGACCTGAGAAACTTAAAAAGTTTAAACATTTGTTTTTGGCGAAGCGTTTTAAAGCCGAAAATGTAATTTAATTATTACATTACAACGATCCCAAACAGTTACGTGAATTTAATGATAGAGCATAATTAATTGGTTCTGAATTGCAGGCAAGCGATGTGGTCAAATTATTGTTTAAAAAAAAAAAAACAATAGGTACGAATATTAATCTAATAATTATTGCATATTTTCCCGCGTAAACATTTGTAGTTATTAAGTTTTTGTCGGGGATACGGCATTTAATTTGGTAACATTACTTGAAAAAACTTATTCCTTTAAGTTCATCTCACTGAAAAGATCTGGCCTTCACCCATCCCATGTTACAATCTGGATTTCACAAGTAGCTTATAACAGACAGCATATATAATATATAATAATAGCTTTAAATAAATAAATAATAGTTTAATTAGATTTAGGTAATGTAAGATTAGATACTGCTCGATAATATAGACCTACCTCAGGTACCCAATTTTAAAATGTATTTATTTGTTTTGGTAAAAAACCGCCATATGATTGGTTAGCTACCTGATTATTTGCTAGATCTGGACTTTTTAGCATAACAGATTCAACATAAAATGTATTTAATAAATCTTGTCCAACAGAAATAGCTTAATATAATTTCAATATAACAGTATTGGTCAAAGATACAAAGATAACAGACAACTGGGTTAAATAAATAAATAATTTATGATTAACAGGAAAGTCAAAGAACAAGTACAGTAGGTTATAAGCAAAAAACACAGTAACACATTCTAATTGAAAATGTCACTATGGGAGATAAAATAACTCTGGTAACTTATTACAAAAATGAAAACAACAAATAAATAGCCTTAACAAGAAACTGTAAGCAGTAACAAAATGTTGATATTCTCAGACAGTGAAGATATGTGGAAATTTTTATCTGTTGATTTAATCTGAATTCCAATTTAATATTTTTTAAAAATCACGACTTAATATTGAATGGCTGTGTATGACTCAGTTTGCTTTAGATAAGTAAATGTAATTTAAAAGGTTGTTATAGGTTTAGTTTAAAATTTAGCTGTATTTTATTGGTGGGTGTATGTTTTTGCTGAGCTGATTGTTATTAACAACAAAAGTGTGACAATTGCTTATTTTTAGCACTTCCGAATATTTTAAATTAACACAATGTTAAGGATAATTTGTAAAAAAGCTATACCAAATCATAGTTTTGTAGAGAAATAATAAATAGGATACTGCTGTGATGTGGCGTATCGTCTTTAAAAATTAAAATTTAAAAATTAATAGATTTTTAAAATGCTGGGAAATCAAAATTAAATAAATTCTAAGATAATAGATTTAAAATGCAAAAGGAAAAAAAAATATAATACATGACTCTGCCAGGGAAAATATAGTATTAAATTAGCATGCATGCTGGCAGCTAGCAGAAGTCCTCTGAGGATGAGTCTCCCTAGTTCTAATATTGGCGGGTTTTTCACACAACCACAAAGGAGCACGGAGGAGAAAGATCAAGATTTTCGGCATGGGAGCGTGATGAGATGGAGAGAACAACCTCCCGGGACAACGCTGGTTTCGGGGGAAAATGGTGCAAAAAAAGAAACCAGGGAACGGCAAAAGGGTTTAGGCTTGGAGCTGCGTGAACAAGAACCCTGGACCTTCTGAAGAGAATTTCAGCAGTAACACAGAGCAGAGGCACAGAGAAAATGAGTCGCTTGACATGGGCGAGGGGGGTAAAACTGGCCAAACAGATCTACGTGACGTATTGGATAGATGTTTGAAATTGCTTCAGAAGCTGTTGTTACGTAAAAAAGTATTCACTTTGAGCAACAAAATAAATAAACAGTAAAAAAAAATTCTCTACGCCCTGAATTTGGATTGGTACACAAGTATGACACTATTGTAATTGCAGAGAAGTAATTGTAATTGTAATATTAATCACTATTGTAATTGTCCATTGTAATTACGGTGAAGTGTTCTCCATGTGAAAAGACAAGCTGACTGGCCCACAGACGGGAGAATTCAATTTGTATCGGATTACTAATTAGAGATTAATGCCTACGGTTAATTCAGGTCTGCCTTTGAATGAGGCCCAATATTTGACAAAACAAGAACAACCATTTTCTCATGGAGAACTGTTGCAAAGACACCTTCCCAAAAGAACTTCTGCATTGATAAATTGACTGCTTGGCCAAGTGCCTAGAATATATGCCATCTTGGTACATACGCAGAAGCATGTACAGACACAAATAACAAATTAAACCAGAAGGGAATGTTGGTTTGCTATTTAACTTTTGGTTATTCACTTAATCAGAGGCTAGAAAATTTACCTCTTTTATTCTGTGTTTTTTTTTTACAGACTGTGACATTATTTATTATCAACACTTTTCAATAGTTGTCAACAGAATACAGTGTGGCTATTGGGTCTGAGGGCTACCCTCTGAAAGTTCTAAAGGCAACGGGAATGTTTTCGGTAGGATAATAACCAAAATGCTCTCTTGCAAGGGTAATGTTCTGGCATCTGGTTGGTACAGCCTGTCAGTGGTTGCTGGGGTTTCATTTTCAAATGCTTCTCAATTTCATCAATTTGCTGTGCGTGCCTTACACTGAGGCCTGACGCAGGCATTAAAAACCTCTTTATTTCTATGCATTAAAGCTATAATTAAGACATCCCGAGGGGTTGACCTGGTAAAGGTGCTTATACTCCCTGTGTAAGTCACAGAAGCCAGCCTAGATGCATTGGCACAATTGATGATTCCAAATTGAGGGGAGAAAAAAAACTAAAACAGAAATTTATTTGATTCAAAATAAAATGAATAATTTAACATTTTATCTTGATTAAAATAATGCCACAGCATTGATATTTATATTCCTGCTGGTTAGACATAAGCATCCTGTTTTAAAATAAACCGAGCGCGGTTTTTCAGAATCCGCATTCTCAAATATAAACAAGCTTTTGTTTCACTTTGCGTCCTGCAACTGGTCTTAATCAGTACTGTGTTCTCACTGTCTCGTTTAAACAAATCTGGCAACCATCACTAATCGGGCAATTAAACAAAGTTTTCATCTAAACGGATGTATGAGACAATTTTATAATGTGGCTACACAATTGCCAAATCAACCGTGTCAGACGTCAGCCGTGTTGAGAAGCAAATTTTTGCCAAAACTACTTATTGGGTGTTAGAAAACATTTCGTCCGTCACTCAAGCCCAACAAACTCACGAATCACGGGCCAATTCTGTCTGAATTCCTTTTTTCTCCCCCTGTATACTCAGCAGCATAGTAGCGCATGGTCACAGTACAGTAGCCTAGAACAGTGTCAGGATTTGCCCTCTTTGCCTGATAGTCGTGGAGCACCGTTTTCATTCAGATGCAGCAGTTTTGAGAGTGCGAGGCTTTTTCAACACTGCCTGAGACGGGCCAAACACTGGAAACAGGGCCGCGTTTCTTCCACACCTAACAGTGCTTGGGAACAGAACATCCCTCATACAGACACACCGGAGAAGGGGGGGGGGGATCAATACCCGCATATGTAACCAAGACAGACTATCGAACCAGAATCGTGATAAGCCGCACTGTGTATGTGGGTTAGAGTGGGTACGTATGAAAGCTGTGATTCTAACTAGTTTCCTCAGTTCTTCATGATATTCGTGCGGCACAATAATGAGTGGTATATTTCAGGGTACGGTTTGCTTTGTGCATTCCAGACCGGAATATCTAGAAAGATTCCTTCACTGTCAACCAATGGAAGAGCAACCAAAGGGCATGCTCTCGCAGTGAAAAGATTTTCATAAAACAATGTTCGTTTATTTCTAAATCAGTCTATAAGGCCTATCTTAACTATGGATACAATACTTGAAGAAAAAAACCTCAATGATGATAATAATAAAACATATTGCCTGATAGAGAAGCTGTTTTAATAAATCTCTATACTTCTTAAGTGTCAGCTATTTTTAAAATAAATCACAGCCTAAATTTGACTTTGCCACAACATAATTGTACGTATATATACATTTAACATTTTGATGTTTGCGCATAATTGTTCCGTCACTCAATATGTGTACTGTTGTTTCACCTATATGGAGACACTGAGGATTGTGCCTGCTGAAGATTTTAATCCTGGATGTCGTGGCTTTGGTGCAGGGTGTGACACACACCAGCACCTGTATTCCGTTCTTCTCCTGATCAGGTGGACACCAGAAAGCAGTTTAAGATAAGAATCCTCTGATTCAACTTGACGACGGGGCTGGTTTAAGATACACGTCTGAAATTCTCTCTTAGACATTCACATGCACTAACATGCTCTAACATGCACGGACGAAACGCACGGCGTGCTCACACACACACTCGTGTAAACCCCTCTCGCATGCACGCGCGAAACGTTCTACATGTATGTATGAAACGCTCTCGCATGCCCACGAAATGCTCTCACACGCACATGGAATTCTCTCAGATACTCATGTAAAAATAGCACATGTGTGCTGACAGGATTCCTAGCAAGTGGCCAAATGCCCAAATTGGGCAGAGAACACAAAATAATTGGCCACACAGCTGAAGTACGAGTGCGGTTATCTTCTCTAAAACATGGTAATAGAATTGTGGAGAAGGAGATAAATGAAAACCCCTGCACCAAGCATGAACTCTTACTCAAATCAATACCGTTTGAAACATATAAAATGACTAGTGGGGCAACGTTATCTGGCCACTGAAATAAGGGCCATTAAGTACGAATTTCCCTGCCGATAATCTGTGTGTTTCAGACCATACCTTCAACTTAATACCTTCGAGTTATTATAAATATGTAAAGAAGATTGTTCTGAAATCTTTGTTTTGTAGCCGTTTTAAATATGTGAATATTATGCAAAGGGCCAATATGTAGAATATTTATGTAAAATTACCACCGGTTGCACTGGATATTGGCAATTCAGCACAATTAAATTTACAAGTGCTTTTTTTCAGAACTCATTAAACCCAAATAATCTATAAATCACCCCCACATCCCATTTTTGTGAAGGCATCAATGATATCTTAAAAGTGCTTATCTGACTCATTTTTTCAGAGGTAATTTTTGGCAGGAAGTTTATTAAACCTTCAGCAAACAGCAGTGCCCCTTTTGGGATTTGTTGATTCAACCATCGAACGGTTAATCCACTTTCTGTACTTTCTTTTGTCACTTAACTCTAATATATATTTGAGTTCATTAATACCGTAAAAAAAAACTTCATTGTAATTGGAGTCCATGGCTAAAAGGGATAAAATACCAGATGATACTTCTTGACACTGATGGTTAAAATGTATTCCAAACAGTTAATATGTGATTGTTAGACAGCTAGTGGATTGATAAAATAACTCTTTATTTAACTGTTGCGTTCTGACCACAGGTTTGCCATGGTGTGAAATTGATGGATTTATTGTGATTTAAGAGTAATACGAAAATGCGTTTTTAAAACATTTAGTTTAAAAGGAAAATAAAACAGTAAAAAATACACAATGACACCCTAATAGAATTTAAGGAAAGGACACTTAGGTTGAAAATAACTTATACACCTGAACTTACAGGGCCCTGCCCCATACCACTGAATCAACGATTTACGGGCTGTTCAGAATAATCAAGGTTAAGCTGGGGGAGGTAATTAAAAATACTGCCCCCCTCCACATGGGATAATTAAACATAAATAATGCCGCTTTGAAGTTGTGTGTCACATGAACCCGTCTTCAAAGTTGTTTAGAAGGTAAATCCTTCTGGGGGTGGCTACCCCTTTTGGTTAAGCGTTTTGGGCTAATAATGGGTGGCAACAGTGAAACAGTGGGATTACTTTACGTTGCTCTACGACATGATGCTAATTTATGATTATATCGCTATAGGTACAACATATTCATTAGGAAATCGCTAAAACCCTTAGAACAGAAGGCAATTAGCCAATCAAGCCTAGCCTGCTTCCAGTTCAATGGCAAACCACCAATGGAAAACCACCAGGAACCAACAAGGCCATGAGTATGCTCTGCAGGGGTGTGTTAGCACTGGAAAAGAGGTTACTAACTAAATCCTAAAATGAAAGAATTCAGTGCTAATCAGAACACTGATGTTCTGCACACTTTGATAATTGAACGTATCGAATGCACTTTGAGATTCTTCATAAACGGTCTGAGATTGTTTTTATTTTTGTTAATGACAGGACGGGAAACCTGAAAACGCAGCTGTTTGGTAACACAAGTTAAAATCAGACTGGGACACATAACTTTCAGTTCTTATTTTAACACACACACTCTCACACACACACACACACACACACACACACAGAAACAAACACTCACTGTGAGTTCCCATTTCCATTAACGACCTTCTTGTATGTAAAGGACTGAAGGTTTTACATCAATTGAAGGTGTGTTGAATGCATTTTCCCCTTTGAATTGATACATGTAACTTATCCACAATACATTGCACGGCTAGCTAGTAACCATACAGTTTAATTACTGTTCTGCTTTCTTATTACTTGTTAGTTTCTGGCAGGACCAAACTTGGCGCCACTTGTGTTCACCATTTTGGAACTCTCTTCCTAGGGACAAGAGAGGGGCTGATTATTATCTAGTTTTAAATCCACTCAAGAGATTACTTGTCTTTTCGTTGTGCAGCATTGGTGCGGTCCTCTTGTGGTTTAAAACCGAATTGGAATTGACAAACCTACCACAACTGAACACAGCTCGTCGCCATGACTCCCACTGCCACTGTATTCAAACTGGCAAACTCCAGCTCATAGTGCATAGTACACTCAGACAACAGTCTTTACTGACTAAACCACCCGGGAGGCAGGGTATATTTAATTTAGCATAATTTACAAATAGTAAATTAATTTTACATTCCAAATCTATGTTTTATGACATACGAAACGCAAATGGTAGTTATTTCATTACTCTACTTTGCAAAAAATGTCTGTGGGAATGGGCTTTGCGTCCGTGCACGTGTGTGTGTGTGTGTGTGTTTGTGTGTGTGTGTGTGTGTGTGTGTGTGTTTGTGTGTGTGTGTGTGTGTGTGTGTGTGTGTGCTCATGTGTGGGTGCTTTTGTGTGTGTGTGCGTGATTGCGTGTGTGTGTGTGTGTACGTGTGTGTGTGTGTGTGCGTGTGTGCACATGTGGGTGCTTTTGTTTGTATACATGTTTGTGTGTGTGTGGGTGTTTGCGTGCGCGTGTGTATACATGTTTTTCTGTGTGTTTGTTTGTAGGTGTGTCTGCGCTCATGTGTACATATGTGTGTGTGCGTGTGAATGTTATTGTGTCTGTGTCTGTTTGCGTGTGCATTTGTGGGTATTTGTGTGTGCATGCGCTTGTTTTTGTGTGTGTGCGTGGGTGTGTGTGTCTGCGTGCGCGCGCGTGTGGCAGCGTACTGGAGCTTTGGGGTTTTTCTTTCCCAGCTTGATTGGAATGCTGACTTCCTTTGACCTGTTGAGACTCATCTACATGCCTGGGAGCTGGGACACGCTCACCCTGGAGCCACACAAGGAAAGGGAGACAGAAAAAAAAGTTCCTGATTGGATGTGCCTCCGAGGCTTAGACGCAGGCGGCACACATAACATTTTCATAATTTTGCACCAACATCACAGGAACGTTTTGAGACTGCTATGGATTGGCTAGACGGGCTAGAGTGAAACGGGCTTCCCTATAACCAACACGTTCTAGGACTGTTTATTACTGTGAGGGCTGATTATAAAAAGTCCACACATTTTTCTCGCCCTCGGAATGGCTCGATCTTACCATTGTCTTTCCTTTTCTTTTTTCCGTCTTAGAAATGCTCATTAGTTCTTGCGGCGGTGTTCATCGCGAATGCCTCCATCAGTGAAGACGTTTGCCTGTTTGAGTGTAGACTGAGCCTTACAAGTTCACCGGTCCGAATCCGGCTCACGTCATTATCCGGTTGGTACCAGGAGCGCGCTGGTGTGGTGCGGCCTGGAGCCGGGGTGGGTTTAAAATCTTTAGCATTTCCCTTCACTCGCCACTGAATTGTGTCTTCCTCCAGTGTCCTGGGACCTGTGGGCCGGCGGTACTGTCGAGAGGGACGTGTCTTTCCTTCAACTGGTGCTGAAACCTCTTTTGAGAGAGATGAGTGGTTCCAAAGGCGGATGGGATTGGTACTTCCCCACCCTCACTGTAATTGACATTGGGAGTTCCCACGATGAGCTCAGGTGCATTGGTACAACTGATGACTCCAAATTGAGCAGACAAAATAATTATGTATCAATTACAACTTTTTTTTAAATTCTACCTTTCTTGGCAGTTTTGCCAAAATCAGAAAGTGTGTGGATGATAATGGAATAGGACAACAATATAAAATTATTTGTTTTATCTGATATATTAGCTATTTGTGGGTTTCTGTCTTTAAAGAAAGCGCACGTTACTTGTGAACAAAATGTACAGGGCTGGAAACACGTAACATAAATGTGTTTGCATACATTTTGAATGCTTATCTACACATCAACTTTGTGCAGTTTGCACACGCAGAAATGGCTTCACTGTAAAAATTTCTCTGACTTAGAGAATAGCAGATCAGCGCTCTCTGATTTGACCGATTGTGTTTCTCAGTTGAAAATTAGAACATTTTTAACTCCCTCTTTTTGGCAGTAGGCGTTGATTAAAAATGGCTTTGAGGTTTTCAAACATACGCACACAACGGCAGGCACCGACACACTCACACACACACTCACACTTACACACACAGACACGCACCGACTCACTCACACACACTCACACTTACACACACAGACACGCACCGACTCACTCACACACGTACACACACACATACACACACACACTCATGCACACACACACACACACACACACACACAGAAACAAACACACACACACACTCACACACACACACACACACAGAAACAAACACACAGACACACACACACACACACACACCGACACACACACACACACACACACACACATACTCACACGTACACACACACACACACACACACACTCACACTCTCACACACACTCTCACACTCAGACTGTGAATATTGTTGCTCAGTCTTTAAAACAGCTCTTTCCATTATAGGGTAAAAGAGTGAATCATAACGAAGAAATATGGAAGACTGCCGGTCATCTGTGACTATGTTTGCCCAGTGGAGGACGGTTCTTTATATTTTTCAGAGGACATTTGTTTTCGCAGAGTTCTCATTCGCTGCATATTCAAAACAAGAAGATCTCCTTAATGTGGGGATGTTATTTTAGGTTTCAGGTGGCCTTTTGAGAAGATTTTCTGTAGATATAATACAGCCACTTTTGGACAACATAAATACCGCTTTCAGTGCTTTTTTTCGACTTTAGATTACTCCCACATATTTTGTACTTTTTTTTTTTACTGTCAACCTATGACTGGTCATTTCCTTCCTTGTGGGGGCGGAGCGTGAGAAGACACAGCGAGAGAAGTCATGTGCAGTAGAAGGCTCTAGAAGTCGGTGTCAAAGCTAACCCTTGTTTTTAACCTTGACGTGACCTGTGCCAGGCGTAAACTGGAGGCTAGAAACATCGTCGTAGCTTCAATGGTGAAACCACACACAAAGGGATGACCCACCTGATCACCTGTCCATGTGGGAAGACGCATGTAGGTTGCATGCAAGGTCAACTGAAAGGAAAAAATCTCTGGACAAGCTTTTTTGTGAAAGAGCGGAGAAGACCCAGTCATTGACGGTGCAGTCCTTAGTACCGATCATTTCTACTAGGCTCCATGATAACTTAACAGATTCCTGGCTCTGTTTTTTTGTTTTCTTTTGTGGGGTTTTTTTTATCGAACTAAATGAATCAGCACCTTTAAAGAGGTTATGATTAATTACCTTTATATAGGTTCTTTCGGGAGAAATTGCATTTGAGAGAGCTGTTTTCTATAAAGAGAAGGTTGCCGATCTCTTTTGCCAGTGCTCAATGCGAGGGTGGTCAAGTCCACCAATCATCATATTAAGTGGCTTGAAAAACCTCCATGGCTGTAAACGACTGACTTTTAAACATACACACCTGTGTGTTTAGCTCTACTGTCAGTACTGATCCATCTGACATTTTTCGTCAGGATTTTATTAGTTTTCTGCCTTTTATCAAGAACACAATTTCTTATCAAGCTATCATCGTACTGTGGGTTAACTAATAACTTTCTGTGACAACTATTATCAGAAATTTCAAACATTCAGCTCTGCCAGTGATAAGGAAGGACTACACCAGAAAGAACATTGTGACGTTTGTCAGGAATGTATATTTCAGAATTTGGGTGAATGGTGGTGTCCTGTCTTCTCAGAAAGAAGTAGGAATGCTCCAGCCGACCATTTCGTGGAGATGATGGACGAGATCAAGGTAGAAAGGATGTGAACAAGTTCCTCAAGAACGGGACATAAACGTCTGCTACAGAATCGTCACCTGTCACAAAGTGTTGAATGACAAGTTTGCATTGGTAATCAACATTCAAGGCATAATTGTGCTCACAAAGGATTGATTGTAACAATTATTCACAAAGGCCACAAAGTGTGAGTGACGGGGCTCAGTGAGCCTTATATCGACGGTGACATCACCCCTCTGATGTCAGTAGTTAGTAATCAGTAGTAAGTTAGCGACCAGGCAAGAGCCCTTATTCTGTGGCTAACCGCCTAGAACCGTGTCACATAGAAAAGCATTGGAAGTGTCAAAGCACCTCCGTGGAGAACCTTGTTAAGATATTTGCCGGTGGCTGACACAGTTGATCTGTTTCAGTGTTTGTGTGTGTGCATGTTCTGTTTTGGTTTTTTTACTTTTCGTGAGCCGGGGCAATGTCCCACGGCTGACTGAGTTGGACACCGGCGCGTCTTGCCCCTTTCTCCTGCTGTATCCGCGGTCCAGGGTTGCCGTTACCCCGCGCGCATATCTTTTGGGAAATGAACGTTTTGAAGTTGAATAATGGATATACAACACCAGATCATTTTGCCATTAACTTGGCTTAAACTCTTTCATTTAGGAGTGCTTTATTCGGAGGTGAGTGTGCAATTTGTCTAATGACAATTCAAGCATTTTTAATTTGAGGCCAAGATGCTTCAGTAGCCTGTGATTACAAGAAATTTTCACGGCACTTGACTTCGGGCCTGGGGGTGTTGTAACAACGCGGCACTGTGGAGAGAAATTTTCTTAATCCTGAGAGGAATGATAACGCGCAGGATTGAACCATTGAACTGTCAGTTATTGCATTGTGGACATGTAATTCACAAGCAGCTCGTGGTTCAGATTCTGGTCATGTTAAATTCTAGAACTTTTTTTTTTTGTGGTTGAGTGCAAGAAATCCAGTCCCTTAGTTTGAACCAGGAAGACTTGGTTACACTTTAAACAGATAGTTTTCGGTGAACTTGCCAAAGAGTTAGGAAAGTATGAGGAAAAAGCAACTGTGAACGGACATCAATAGCTCAAAAGTCACAGAGACAATTTAACCATTAATGAAACGAATTGGAACGTTTGCATGTTATTAATGTATACAATATTCAAATCAGTAAATACATATACGGATTATATTTTATTACATGTTATATTTTATTATAACTACAATGACCAAAATATTTTTTTTTTAAACATTGAATAATTTTTTTTTAATGAATCACTTTGTCTCACAAGATACCCACAGACACACAGCGTCTTCGTGTAAAGATGGTCTATGGAACGGACAAGACGGTATAAGTAACCGGGGGTTACACCGCTCAACAAAAAAAGAACAACAGCCAGCCAATCAAAACCCTTCAGGTCACAGGCACTGAACTTATTCACCACGTGGGTGAGCTGACTCCAGTGGAGAACATTCGTGCTTCGTTCCTCCTCAGCTTCTCTGAGTCTCTCACTAAGTCTTTAGCTTCTCTAAGTCGTTATTAGACCTTTCATCCGCTGTTCATCAGAAGAGCTGTGCTATGTGTTTTATGTGGTGCGTTCCCCTAGCGTTCTCCAATAGCTTTTAATCTTTTCCAAAAAGAAAACATTCGAGGCGTTGGTTGCTTTTCAGCTGCGAGACGTGACTGCATTGAACACACTTTTTATTGTTAATCGAAACTCAGATATGGGGAAGCCCGTTCACTATATTCATAGGGAAACTCGAAAGGTTTCAGTTCTGAAATGGGGAATTCTTCAGTTTGCAAGTAGGCGTTTGCCAGTACATTTTTTTTGTGAAGCTGTTCAGAAGCCCAGCTTTTTTAACTTTTGGGACTGGCCAGTCAGTCATGAAATGCAGATTACTGTGTTTCTAAACCCCTCTGCTATCCAGCTAATACTCCATTGATTTAAGCTTGTTTTACAGTTATGGAAACTGGAAACCTGGTCAGTAGCGCTTACTTAGACAGCACCACGGAGAAAGGGACAGTCTTGACTGTTGAAATGATGAGACACAAACTACCCTACATAAAGTCACTTCCCTTATGTTGGTGTGGTTTGCTTTCTGAGGCCGCAGGAAGCAGGGAGGGAAAGTGGGCGTGTTCTTGCCTCTCAGCAGTCATGCTCTCTCCACCAATCAGCAGGCAAAGACAGGGACGTGGTGAGGGGCCTTCGTGCAGCTGTGTGACTGGGAGTACCCTGGGGGATTCCCAGCCTGCCCAGCCCGTGTCACTTCCTCACACGCCTCGCCTCACCCGGTCCCTCCTTCCTGTCGACTGAGTCACTCCCCACGGCCCACCCTTCCTTCATGTAGAGTATTTCTGTGACAGCAGAACTGAGTCTGAGACACGCACACACACACACACACACACACACAAACACACACACACACACACACACACACGCACGTGCACACACACACACATGCGGGCAGCGCACACACACTCACGCACACGCACACACACGAAGCCACAAACAACACACACACACACACACAAACCACAACACACGCACGCGCACACACAAATACAGCCAACAAACAACACACACGCGCAAACAACACACACACACACAGCCACAAACAACACACACACACGCGCGCGTGCACACACATACACACCCAGACAAAGCCACAAACAACACGTTGACTTGCTCACACATGGATACACACAAAGCAGGGAGATCTGAACATTAAAATGGTTAGAACCCCTCCACAGATAATGCTTGATATAACTAATTCCTGTGCGCTAATTTCAGTAGGATCGGCTCCAAACCTCACTGTTCCTGTCTGCAAGGTATAATGCTAAAGTCTAGCTGGTGGCACTGCGTGCAATTTTTCAGATTCTGCACATCAGGCCTTCAGGGCTTGACGTGTGCTGCCTGGCTAATAAACAAACACTCACAAAGCCAACAGCAGAGTGGTAGTTCATTTATGTAAAAGATTGCTCCTGCTCGTTTTCATTTCACAGAAAATGTATTTCTACCAGGATTACAATGCAAAATTACAGTTCTTGCTCTGTGCTACGTTATAGGAACAGCAAATTGCAGACAATTGGGAATTATCCATAACATCTCAACGGCACAGCAGTCACTGGGGTTTGTATGTCCTTTTTACCTCTCACAACAGCTGTTCTTTGCTTTGCCCATTCTTTACATCGTGTAATGTGTGCTTTATTATGATATTGGTATAGTTGTGCTCTCTTAAGCGTCTGTTTCTTCCTCAAGTGCCAAGGATTTTGGACACGCACCGCTAGAGGATACAGCTAAGCGTTCTCTTTTTGGTGGCATACGCAGACAACGTGGTGAACATCGTGGTCTTCAGTGTCGCCAGTTCACTTCCTGTCGTGTCGGAGGAGTCCGCGCAGACTCCAGTCCAGATGAGACGAAGAAGAAAACCAGGAAAAGTGCAGAATGTTTGCTGGAGTTCAGCCAAAGGGCTGCCTGTTGAACACAAGCGCTGGGAGGAAGAGAGGGGGGAAGCTTGAGCTCAGACTGACCTGTTGGTGGGGTCCTGTTAAAGGAAACCGGCCGGTAAAATCACTGCCTTAATCAGCCCACTGTTATGTACTGTTGGATCCAATACACAAATTGCCTAGTGGAGGTAAAGGGGAATAAGTCATCGTGAATGGAACATTTTTTAAAAATGTTTTTTTTTGGGAGGGAGGGAGGCTCCAATTTATCTTTGCCCCATAAGGTAGGCCTTGTGGTAAACTAACTTTTGTGTCTTTGGAATTTATGCCTTTACTTGAGGGCCTGGAATGCAACCCATTCTACAAACAACCCCTAATAAGAGAGATGACACAATCGTTTCCTGTTTGTATCTTTGAGCAAGTAAGCTTTGCCTGCCACATTTAAATAAAGACTTTCACTCTGTCTGTCTGTATACAGCAAACTACAGGCTGGTGTGCGCCCCACTATATTTCTGAGGCTAATAGGCCGTACTAATTCCCCATACTGAGAAAAGAAAAGCGATTTTTTTTTTCCCCCAACCAGTGCAAAACTCAGGAGCGTTCACAGGGGGGCTGTACACCCAACTTCTGCCCGGAAATAATACTTCAGCTGCAGGAGCCATAGTCACTCCAGGGCGAGACTCTTGACTTCAGACTGTAATTACACTCCTTCTCATTCCTTCGGTCTTTGCCTCTAGAGCAACAGTGCTGAGACGAGAGTTTGTTTATCTTACGATTAAGTGGCCACTATTTTCCCTCCAGTCCCATGTACTTTGCATAGGTCTGCACTGCTAAAAAGGAGAGTGTGCAGCAATTCAGAGGAATTCTCGAAATTCCCAACAAATGTTATGGAATCTGAAATACCCTGGATGTTAGGAGAGGGGGGGGGGGCGACTGAGAGTGGAGAAAGAGGCTCGAGCAGTATAATACTCGAGCGAGCGCTAATGCTAATCCAACACACATGGCCTCACTCGCAAGGAAGGCAAGGGGGGAGGCCCGGAGTTACTCCGCACCTCAGAGGGTTCGCCGGCTTACAAACTAGGGTTGAGAGGTTCCAGAGAACCGCAGGAGTTAATCACAGGTGTTGCTGTTGTGAACGCCCTCCTTTCCATTAGCAAATTTACAATTTGTCATAAAGTCCTCCAGAAGCACTGTATCTAGATTGGCTGCAGTGGAGCACAAATCGGCGACTCTCTGCCACGCTAGAGCCCTTGCCACTGTTATGCGCGGAGGCTCTGGTTAGCCACGGTAGGGAGAGGTTTCTGTCCGTCCCCAGCTGCCTGGAAGGACCCTCCTGCCTCGCGTCCCTCTCAATTCGGGCCTACTGTGGGAAAGAGTCCTGACCAACGCTAATATGCTTCCTGGGAGAGACCGTTACATTGTTTTATTAAGTAGCCACGGCACTCGTAATGTTGCACCAGTGGCCACACTGGGATTTGGACCAACAGTATACCGGTTACAACATCATACTTGGACCATTACACAGCAGACTGCAACTAAAGATGCACTGGAAAGACAAACCTAACACACCTAACACACCTAACACACCTAACACCTAAAGTTTCCTAACACATCTGTAGCAATACAGCCTCCATCACGACCAGGAACACACAATGGAACACACAATGCGTTATGAGAAACAAGACATATTTTCCTCGACAGTTTTCACCCCCAGAAAGACCAAGGTAGTTTCCCTACTATTCTTCTTTTTTTTTTTTTTACAGCCAACCTCAATTTATTGTCACCAGCTAGTTTCATGCTAATTGATTAGTTTAAGAGAACTGAGAATAGTCTAACGCACAAAACAACCACTTACCACGGCTATCTCCCTGGGTATCTAGTTAGCTTGATCTAGAGCCATGTTGACCAGATAACACCACATGCATTAATCCATAACGTGATTACACTTTTGGAAAGCAAACGTCTCTGAAACGTTCACATAAATACTGGCTTCCTCTGGCTAGCCTTACGAGCGCCTGTACGTTTTCCACAACCCACCTTCTGATCGTGAGAAACTGGTGCTGGTGTCGATTCTAATTTTTTTTACCCTGTCAAAAGTTCATTGTGTCCCAGTTTTGGTTCCCCCCCTCCCTCCCTCCCAGGTCCAGATCACACGCATCCTCCTTTTCAGATCCCTATTTGCTTCCCACAGATGAAACGCAGACCACGGATCAATGGAAATTGCCACTATCTTATAGTTGGTTCTCTGAGTTCTCTTCGAGTGCCCTTATGGTTGTGTTTCTCCGGACATGCTTTTCTGGTCCAGAAACCTGATCAGGGATCGGGAACAAACTACAGGGTAGCCACACGTCCTGTGCTTCAGCTATAATAAGCCGGCTTCCTGGGTTCTGGATCACTCATTGACAGTGCTGCACAAGGTGTCACACTAAGGCTCACAAATTAGACCTAACCGCCATACTATGGCATTCTCTTACTTTTGGTCTAAGAGACTCCCAGAGCATCCGGAATCTATTTTTTTAAGCATTCGTTTTTTTACATACAGATAGGGTATTTTATTTTAAGACACTTGTGGTTCTTTTCATGGTAAACTGCTTTAGAGAAGGGTAGACAAAAGTGCATTACATTGGGCATTAACCTGTAAATATAAGGGAACCCTTTAACACCATTCACATGTGCTATGTTGTGTGTATGTGTGAGAGCAGTGATTGGCTCCCAAACCGTTCATTTGTCCAAATCTGTGTTGGTGTGTTTGTCTGAGAATGGTCCTGAGCTTTGACCATTCCCCTGTGCTACATTGTGTTTATTTGAGATCAGTGCTGTGCCCTGACCATTCCCCTGTGCTGCGTTGTCTGTGTGAGATCAGTGCTGTGTTCTGACCATTCCCCTGTGCTGCATTGTCTGTGTGAGAGCAGTGCTGTGTTCTGACCATTCCCCTGTGCTGCGTTGTCTGTGTGAGAGCAGTGCTGTGTTCTGACCATTCCCCTGTGCTGCTTTGTCTGTGTGAGATCAGTGCTGTGCCCTGACCATTCCCCTGTGCTGCGTTGTCTGTGTGAGAGCAGTGCTGTGCCCTGACCATTCCCCTGTGCTGCGTTGTCTGTGTGAGAGCAGTGCTGTGCCCTGACCATTCCTCTGTGCTGCGTTGTCTGTGTGAGATCAGTGCTGTGTTCTGACCATTCCCCTGTGCTGCGTTGTCTGTGTGAGAGCAGTGCTGTGTTCTGAGAGCAGAGTCTTCTGTGACTCTCTGTGTGGGACGTGATTAAAGATTAGGGAGTGATTCAGGTTGGATCCTCATCATCACCGGTGGAGGTGGCAGCCTTCTGCACCTGCCAGACAGGGGGGGAACCTCAGCTTTTACAAGTACTCCACAAGTGGAGAGATTAATGCACAGTCACATACAGTTTCATAAACTTTAAAAAATACACTCAGATAAATACCAGCATATTATTATTATAATATTATAATACACAGACACAATAGAGTCTTCGCTATCCTGTGGTAATGTGTTTTGGCAGTCACAGATGAGACTAAAATAAGGTCCAGGGACTTTTCTCTAAAGCAACTTTCTTTTAGAAATTTCACTTGACTAATTTTCTTCTACCATAAACAAGCTTTTATAAATTGTTCTGTTAAACACACATTATGAAGAAATGTGTTTTTCTTAAACAGAACATTTTGTTGATGGCAAAATGTGTGCAACTGATGTCATCCTCATACAACCAAACACATTTTTCCGAAAAAATGTGTATTCTCATCTGCCAAAATATAAAGTTGTGCAATGGTTATGTGTGTGTGTGTGTGAGTGTGTGTTTGTGTGTGTGTACTGGTTGTGTGTGTGTGTGTGAGTGTGTGTTTCTGTGTGTGTGTATAATTGCACGTTTGGTCATTGTGTGTATGTGTGTGTGTGTGTGTATGTCTGTATGTGTGTGTGCTGGTTGTGTGTGTGGATGTCTGTATGTGTGTGTGCTGGTTGTGTGTGTGTATGTCTGTATGTGTGTGTACTGGTTGTGTGTGTATGTCTGTATATGTGTGTGTATTGGTTGTGTGTGTGTATGTCTGTATATGTGCGTGTACTGGTTGTGTGTGTATGTCTGTATATGTATGTGTACTGGTTGTGTGTGTGTATGTCTGTATATGTGTGTGTACTGGTTGTGTGTGTATGTCTGTACATGTGTGTGTACTGGTTGTGTGTGTGTATGTCTGTATATGTGTGTGTACTGGTTGTGTGTGTATGTCTGTATATGTGTGTGTATTGGTTGTGTGTGTGTATGTCTGTATATGT
>JAOYSI010032856.1:13021-27791 GCA_025775065.1 Hiodon alosoides
ATATATATATATATATATGAATCTGAATCTGTAGTAAATCTTTTGTCATAAATGTTATTTTGATTATGTTGGGTTGCATTAGTAAGTCTAATTATTTGAATAAAAAGAGAGTCGTTGAATAAATACATTTCAATTTTTATAATAAAATATGGTAAACAGCGCTGGTTAGTGTATATTTTTAAATTATTTTCCACACACTAAGTTGATTTCTAAAAAGAAACCTGACAGGTTTTCCTGCAAGGAAATAATCATCATATCATTAATCATTAAACATTCTGTTCCGTTAAAAGTCACCAAGAAACACAATTTAAAATTAGTCAGTGAACTTTACACATGAAAATTAGACACCATGTAAGTTTATGCAAAACGCTCAGGGATGTGTTCCCTCTGTGGTCCAAAGGGCTACGAGAGGAAGTACTATTACCCACATCAAAACCCTCCATAAGTTTAAAAAGAGTTTAAAGAAAGTTTAGTAAATTCATAACACAATTACACGCTGTGTCTTTTTAAAACGCCCTCGCAATGCAATTAGGGTACATATATTTTTTTTTTTTTTTTTTTTTTTTTTTTTTATGGGGCACGTTTTTGTTTATTAAAAAATAAATGGGCTTTATGTATATATACATGTTCACACAGTATATAATTTCGATAGTCATGGTTAGTACTGGCAGAGGAGACAGTGACGTGTGTGAGTGTATTATATTATTATAGCGGCACGTTACGATCTTGCAAAGTGGTTCATTCCGTTTGGCAACATCGGGAATGGCAAAACCTTTGTCACGAAAGATCGAGGGCTCTCACCGTGGGTGCTAAACATAATCCGAAAATATGAGCGTGATTTAAATAAAATTCCATATAGTTACCAGTAAAAGTTTTATTAACAGTCTATCAAAAACAAAAGTAATCTGCCAAGTGTCAACTAACTGGTTATATACAGGAGACAACTGCAGAATGTACATTTATGTACATTTAATAAAGAATGAACGTTGAGTGCAGGCTTGTCATTTCACATCTCTGGAAAAGAAAATTAACATTTATTTATCTTGCATAATGTAAATATCTACAGTGAAGCACAATGTGTTAAAATGACAGCTTTCACATCCCATGTACTGTTTTGTTTTCCCTTTCCCTCTTCTGCCTGCTTGCTTTTTAAATCGTTTCGGGAATGGGACCTGGAACAAAATGTAGAGCCTCAGACGCCCGAAAGTAACAAATATGAATGGCACCAGATCCCCAAAAAGTGTTGGGGCTAAATTTAATATTCATGAACTCTTTACAAGCTCAGTTCAGCAGTTTCGATTAGGCATTAATTAGCTGCCAGGGGCCAAACCAAAACACAAATAAGGAGATGAATTGCTAATTAGGTGGTTAGAACGTGGACAGGGTTTTTTTTTCTTTCTCTGGCTGCAGTGAGATTGCTGGGAAAGGCCAGACAAGGCATTGTGTCTGCCAGCCCACTCTGTGGTTCTCTGTGTTTTTACTATGCTGTGGCGTATGTCTGGGTATATCATTCAGTCAGGCTAAAACACTTTACATTCTTGCCTGAAAGAGCAAATATTGAGACTAGTAGTAGTAAAATTTCCCCGAATTTCATAATTAATCTTAACACATCTGTCTGCAACCTATCAATTATGTCAGTAATTTAAAAAAAAAACAAGAAATACATCAGTTTATTATTATATTATTTATTATTATTATTATTATTTATACATTGACTCCTCTAAAGACTTTATCACAAATGACAAAATTATGCATGATCAAATTCGTTAATGACGTAACTTTGTATAAAACATATAATGAGGGATTACGCAGAGCGTATAAATGTTTAGCGAAAAAAATGTTTGGCGAAGTTTCAAGAGAGAAGCTGTATTATATGAGTTTCTTTACTTTTTTTCTCTCATATCTTTTCTTGTATCTATTTGGGCTTTTGTGACTGTCTTACTCAATACTAATTACTTGGCGGAAATAAATGAAAGTATTACCAACGCCTTACCCATAACTCAGGGTATCATATTTGAATTGTATTGGGAAAGTGTAAAGAGGTACTTTGGCTTTTTCAAAGCTGTTACTAAAGCACCAGCCATCTGGTATAAAAAAGCTAAATTGTGGTTGGGGGGCAGAAATTCACTGCCAGGATTCTGCTGGGATCCCCTCAGCTTCTTTCACAATCGTTAAATCTACTGTGTAACGTAAACCCCACCCCAAGTCCATCAGCAACATGAGTGGATCAGCTAAATAATATCATCAGAAGAAAATCCATCCTTTCTGGTTCCATGGAACCAGCCGTTACAGGAGGTTGTAATCCACTGCAGAACAGAAACAAGCACTTGGTTTTGACTTGGTGTGAGCAGTATCATAAACGCAATCTAAATGTTTGATTATTTCCTGTTATAAAGTTCAGTACGGAGATGATTAACAATGTACACGTCTGGGAGCATCACCATTGCACTGCTTGCTTATTAAAACATGCCGTCACTAATTTTACAATGAATTTGCACAGCACCCACTTATGCAACAGACCCACATAAAAGAACTGACAGGTTGGGTGTCGCTGGGTGTTGTTCCAAACACGTGTGTCTGATCGGGCGGCAGGTGCAAGTGAGGATGTTTGAGGGGTCAAGGGTGGTGTGCAATGTTCAGACATGCACTCATCAGGGCTGAAGTCTGAATTTGAAGCAGGTAATCTGTATGCATTGAGTGGGGCTTATGAGTTGAAACCAGTTTGTTTCTTGTTTTGTCTCTGTCTGGACAAAATGGACAGATACTGGATTATCGCCGTTGTGTTTTCTAAGTGAATATTCTAGGTTGCTAACCACTATGATGTCTTGACTTTTACTCTCTCTCTCTCTCTCTCCCTCCAAACTACATTCAAAATTGTATTTTCTACAAGTGACAGGAGACCTGGGCATTCTGTTGTTTTCCATAGTCCGTAGAGGACCAGTTTCTCCCCTTTCACTTATTCGCACCCACTGTCACAGCATGACTCCGTAGTGAAACAGGTCCCAAAACCTGCTTCTGGGTAGAAAGTAAAGAAATACAAAATCTCCCACTGAATTATTCTCTCTCTGTCACATTATCTCTGCCTATCACGATTGATTACCACAAATTAGCAGCTAAATAAAATTTCTATTCAAAGATAATTGGGAGATGTTATATACCATGCAATGGGGGGGGCGTTGTGTTCAAAGGTTGGGGGAAAGGTGTGACACCGTGCACCTGGGTTTTTTCTGGTTCTGCCCATATTCCTCCCCAAAAGCCTCTTTGTGCCCTAGAGCCATGAAAGAAAGAAAAAACCAACAGCCACCGCTTCGCATCTTCACCTGCTGAGAGGGGATCAGACTCAAATTAAACACATATATTTAACTCGCATTCCCACCCCCCTCCTTTGTCTGAACTCCACAGCAGCTCTGACCTGCCACACAACACTCTTCTGTAACACTTACGATCGACAGGATGATGAGGGGAGAGTGGAGTAGCAGAGGATAAAAAAAATAAAAAACTGTGTTCTTAATTGGCAAAGATTTGTCTTTTGTTAATTAACACTTTGTTAACACAAACCTGCCGTCTTCACACAAAAGAACCCTCTGCCACCAGATCTATTTTTCTGTTAACACAAATATTCATTTTATGTTTTCTTCCTTCTTGCTCCTGACCACTTTAAAAAAGCTTTTTAATAATATTGCTAAATAAAAAACAACTTTGCCATTTAAACTTGGCAGCATACAACTGAGCTAAACATTAATTAACGAACTCGGAAAATACCCATGTCCCAGCATCAGTGCACTGTTCTAAATTAAACTGGGTTCCGTTACCCAAAACTCTCCTAAATGTGGAGTGAGGCACGTGTACAAGGACATGTTCTTATTCTGTATTCGTTATTAAAACATGACATTTTCTGAGCCCCCCTTTGTTACTTTTTGCTATAACACAAAAACAACAATGCTTGTTCCTTGGCATTGCACTAAAACAGGGGATCTGCCAGTCTCCAACTTTCTATCCTGGGTTTTTTGGTGCAATTGAGTCCACAGCTGAGGGTGATCCCGGGATTGCACCATAGCAGCCAGTATACTTAGTATGGCTCTCTGTATTCCCTCTGCAAGTTTGTTGCAATCAACCCATAGGGATTTGTGCGAGACTGCAATGAAACACACTATAAAATTAACTGCTCCAGGTCATTTAAGGATGTATTCTTTCATTGTCATTTACATTTGATTTGCAGGTTTACATGTTTTGATCACTTACACGTTATTTTGGATTTCACCCAGTACTTCTCTACCCTTCTTGTAAGAACTGGTCCTCAAGAGAACCCTTGCGTATAGGAAGACAACAAGAACCAAGGCAGACCAAGCACAGCGGTGACATGGAATTGGCAGAGTACCGTCCGGGCTGAGATGGGTGGGATTCTGCAGGTCTCTGCCAACTCCTCTCAGCTTCCCTGCAAACCTGCAGGCTGGCAGTGCCATCAGGCAGGACGTGCCTCTCCTCCAACCTACGCTGAACCCCCACGCAGTCTGTGTTGCCCGCAATGTGTACCACGATGGGTGGCGTGAAGGATCAGGGGGGTCTGCAAATGTTACCTTCCCCGTACAATAAAACCAAAACCAACAGCTATTTATAAGCATTCTACAAGTAGACTTAATGAACATCGACCCTGAGACACATTAGCGTTGGGAGCAGGAGAAATGAGAAATGAGAATCATAGATGGCTGATGCCTCTGACACTCTGTTCAGTGTCAATCTGCTGCCATCAGAACTGTGGCAGCCCACTCAGTCTTATCAATGGCATCTGTCACAACCGCATTCGAGGGTGCTATACGAATAGCGTCTCCATTCAGGGGCGAACAGATCATGTGAAATATGTACACACGTGAAGGTCGTAAAATGTGCAAAATACCGGTCAGGTATGTTTAGAAAAGGCTTATTCACCTAAACCTGTGTTTCTGAAAACTGCGGCACCTGAACCATCGGCCTTTTCCGTCTGTTAATGAGGTCTCTAGTAGGACCGAGACTGCATGTAAAATCTAGAGGAGAATCTCAGGTTTTCCAGATAGTGTACTTTGAGACAGTTCTTTTAGGTTTGGCTGAAAGTTGTCCACCAACTTTCAGAACTGGTTTATTTCGGCTTCTGTCAGTGATCTCAATATGACCAGTTTAGGATATTCACTTGGCTAAACAAGCAAATTCAGTACGACAAGCTGACACTGGTAATAAGTGTAAAATTATTATATATATAATAATTAATACAATTTTTTGCCAGTTTTCCGTCTGTGCACATTTTTCTCTGTGTCTGTAACCAAGGACTTCTTTCTCCCTGGAGGACACTGACTGGCCTTCAGACAGATCCCCATTTGCCCTAGTGTATTTTCTGATTAATTTTGGATGCTCTCCTTAATTAACACCCCGAAGGAAGTGTTGATTTCCTAGAATAAATGCAGTGAAAAGTCTAAAGTCTTTAGACGCATGAAGGGACAGATGATTTGGAGACCTGAACACAGGCAAGGCCACCAGAACTTCATGCCTTTTAATCAGCAAATGGAGATTCATATTAGACTCATTCAATATTCCTTGTTAGGGCTCACAGGCCAACGAGTGCTCAAATCACGCTGCACTTGTGCTAAAGCAGGTGTCATGGCTATTAATTGGTGATACCTTTAGGGGGATTTAATTTTGGCTCCCAACAGAGATTAGACCGGTATCACAGGGAGGTAAACTAGCTTTTTCTCTTTAGCAACATTAATGTTTCTGAGGGCTACACTTAACTACAGACGATTTTGTCAGAATGAGTCACTAATGAGGAATGTTTCACAAATCAAGGCCAGAAAGAAAAAATACTGTCTGAGAAATTAGCCTTCTGCAACATTACTGGCATATTAGTATCTGCGAAGCCTCGTAGAAAAGGCCAATTGGCTCATATGAAAATATGCATTTGCAACTTTGTATAGTCTTCAGCACTGAGTGTTTATGGACATAGTAACCTAATTTTAGTTTCAACATGAACGGCAGTCTGATGAAGAACACCTCCAGCCTCCACACGATTGTTCACTTTGTTGTCAAAGAAACCCAGTTGTAAGTTATAATTGGGATGTTTTCAAGCCAACCGGTTTCTGAGCCAGTGTAAGTGGAGGGAAAATGAAGCCTGTAACTGCAGAGTACTTGTCGTGGTGACTAAAACCACTGCCCCTCTGTGGTTCCTCCTCCCCCAGCTTTTGACATGACCAGGCCCCCCTGAGACAGAGTAGCGATGATGAGAGCATGATCGAGAGGTATAAGTGAAAAATGAGATCAATTAAGAGCGTTGGAGCGTTAAAAGGGACACCTATCTGAAACTCAAGCTGCAATAAAATGGCACCCGGCTCTTTGTGTCCTCCAACAGATTTCGTCCTGTAACCTCATCGCTGAAATGTCAGCAGCAAGAGGCTTGTTCCATAACGTAGAGAGCCCAAATCACCAGACCTCCTGCCCTGGACCTTGTATATCGTTAACAGTGGGCTCCAGACAGTGTAGGCAGGCGGCCAGCCTATTCTAGCGGTATTAATCACCCGGCGATCACAGTTCCTGTTTCAGCTTTTCAGGACTTCAGTGTGAAATTTATTAAAATAATTTGTCACCCCAGCTCTCCTACAGGAATTCTGTGCCATTGTGTAACAAAATTGTGGCCAATTTAGTTTAACAATGTCACAATTACGGATCACAAAACTCTCTGCTAAAGAGTAATTTTACAGAACCTTGTCAGCACTTTGTAGATTATGCTTTATGAGTATTGCTCTCTGAATTACAGCAAGCCACACTTAATGAAAGGAGGAAAGGGCTAATGAAGTGTTAAGTTTTTATAAAGTATGGCACCAATTTCCCGTGTCTGACAGTGGTTTGTAAAACACGCTTTTCTCTGAATGTGTAGAATTTAAAGTTCTCAGGCAGGGGGAAAATGTAATTTACGTCTCATCTGCGAACTTGAAATTTTAACTTTTGTTGTTGTTGTTGGTTTAAAATGTTTGATACCATAAAAGTAAGTGGTGTAATACTGCAATGGAAAAAAAATCTACTTTTGAAATAATAAAAGTGCTTCGGTTTGAATGAGATGTTGAATAAGTTATTGTTGAACAAGATGAATGATTTTTGCCCCATTCAGCCAGCACAGTTTAAAAAGATTGTTTACAATAACCTTATAATCAACCAAGCCTGAGAGCACACTGTTATACACTGTTACTGATGACAAGCTGGCCACAGATTAGACTGAAAGAAGCACGGCTCGATTGGGGTTCACTTTGACTTCATCGATACAGCGCTGCATGGTCATCTTCATTGGAAATTTTTTTTTAAGCATTGAGATTTATATTTCAGTTGGATTGGACCTTTTAATGTATCACTAGCATTAAGTGGCCTCAGTGAAATTTTACTCTCCATTGGATTTTTCAAAGGGAGCATCTTAGGCCTAAAGTGAAGTGGATCACAATTAGAATTAAAATCAGCAGTGTGTATCCATCTGACAATAACCCTGTGTATGTCAAAATAATGCTATGCAGATGAGCTTTGAAATTAGGTCCATTATTCAGACATATATGATATAAAACATTTTTAAAGTGGACAAACTCTAAAATAAAAACGATTTAATAAAACATAAAGATTTCAGTTTGGAAAACATGGCATTACAGTTTCATATAGCGCAACTACGTGTAACGCATTCTCATAAACAATATTTGAATATTAATTTATATTCACAAATGTGTAATAATTAACATTATTGCAACTATTTGCGATATAGTCAGTAATCGAATGCTTAATCTTTAAAACAAATAATTATAAAAAATGTAAAAAAAAAAAAAAAAAAGGTTGAAACGGCTGCCAAAGAAATAAATATCAAAACACAAAAGCGACATCAAAGATAAAAGAAATCAAAACCCAGTCATAATCGACAGATAGAGTCTCTATCGTTTCTGATGAGAGAAACTTCTGGAAATTATTGTTTTACTCAAGTTAAAAGTTCTGAACAACGACGATGTTAAAACTGTTTAAACGACGCCGTAATGTGCACTCTTGTTTCAAAATGCTAATATTATTATTTACATAACCATTGTTTATTCATTATTTGACATCGCTTCTGAAATTATGTAAAAATATTTCTGCACTACATCTCAGCGTGTAATAAGAATTGCCATCTTGTTCATGCAATTCAAATAACTAAACTTCCTGAAAGGCAAATAAGAAAATCAAAAATTAAATTAATTCTTACGACATGTGATTATTTTTAACGTGATTAGTATACAATATATTTAAAAATAAAATGAGTTACATGCATTTATCTTGATTTTGAATCTCCCTGTGCACAACGTTAATTTCGCGAGATATTTGCTCACAATAGCAATTCACCACAATGTGGAACCTGCAGGGGAAGGAATTATCAATACAGATAATGCCTTGCCCACAATTGCCCCTGATAACTAGCTATCTCGACTTTCTTATAAATGGATTAGCTTGTTAGAAGATAACAAAAAAAAAATGTTGTTACAAAATGTATCCAGAGTGGTTAATGCCAAGGACATATTATGTACAAGCATATTGAGATCTTAATTTAAAGAGGGTAAATTTTAAGAGAGTAATCAGCGTTTGCACTGCCACACGAGCAATACAAGTCAGCGTTCTGAGAAGGCGCGATGCTGTTGGGAGTGGTAGTGAGAGAAATGTTTAAAAAATGCAGAAAATAAGGCCAGGGGTAAATACCTTTTCACGGTACTCTTACGTTTGTAAAGCTTGGTTTAAGTTATTGAATATTTGATAGTATATGCAGTGCTTCACATATAATCTCATTGTGTACGTACATGACAAAATAAGTAAAGCAAGTCGCGTTGTATAGTTATTAAAATTTCAAATATGTGAAAACATGAATACATCACTACTTTTTCTTAATAGAATGAGATCAGGAGAAGTCCGATTAATATGCCGGGAAGATTTTGTTTGGTATTTTAAAAAGCATTCCACTTTATCTGAAATATTCTTGTGTCAAAAGGCGCATGTAAAATTAATTTGCCAATAATTCTTTCAATGGCTATTCCTGAGAATCCCATCTACTTAAATGTGTCTCTGTTGATCACCAGAGGGCGCTACTTATATTCATATGTAAGAAAAGACGAACTGTGTACAGTACACAGTAACTTTTAGATTTGACTATTTAGCCTAGATCGTCCGCAAAATGAGAGCTATACTGTGACTGAAAGAAAATAGTGACATAAATTGAATTAATATCACAGCTAAATTCCATGCATGTCTAAACAGTAATAGGAAATCAACTAAACACATTTCAGTATGCACCGATAATTTATAATCCGTGATTAATGATTAGTGATTAATAATTTCATGCATTTAAACTGTGATTTCTGCCTGATTATCATTATATTAACATAATATTAGGGTGTATTTTTTTGTCACACTTTGTATTTTACAAAGTTGTCAACCTGGCCAATGTATGTACTGTCCAACATACAATGCCGTGCACTAAGGTGTGTGACGTTAACAAGACTTTAAAAGAGGACCAGATGACCTAACTGGGTGAAGAGGGTTCTGAGCTAGGCAGAACAGAACCGAACAGAACCGAACAGAGTTCAGTGCATCTCCTATATTAGTTTGTTAATTGTTTGTTAAATATGCCAGATGTGCCTCTGACAACATCCGTACCAGACACGCCAAGGCACACTACACACTGATTATTATGGTCTGAGGCATGGCATTGAAATGTATTCAGCATGAGGTGTTCCTCTCTACACCAGCAATTAGAAGATATTTGTAGGGTTAGGGTTAGGGTTAGTTAAATAAGTAAACTAAATAATGAATATGGTTCATGCTTTTTTTTTTTGTCAAAACAGACAAAATGTTAGAGGAAGATTTGGTCTGCGTAAAACCATCGAGGCCAGAAATGAGATCCCCTTCCCCTTTCCGGTCTGAATGTTGGAAGAACACTGTGACCTGACTGGAGAAAAGGGGTGTAATTACTGACATATCCAGACAGCTGTCTACTCCTCATCCTTCCCTGGTTGATGAGCTTTACATGATAATCTTTTGTTGGTTAATTCTCCTTAACAGCAGCCTATGTAATCATGTCCCCCAAAGAGCCACCCCTGCTCACCGCTCACCGTCTCCTTGCAGCCTCTCACTGGCGTTCTGTGTAATTAGCTTTCATCCGCTGGAGGAAAATAGAAGGAAGGAGCGTCGGTGATTGTGCCTCCACTCTACCCTTGTACCCAGCGATTGCAATCAGATGAATTTTATCACTGAAATGAGGGAAATCGCACGTCGGCTCTTACGCAAATCGGCCCATTCTTCACCGCGTTCCTGCCCTTTAAACAGCCGTCTCTCTGGGATGGTTTAAAAACAGCGTGGTGCTCCAGTTATTAACAGTGGCACAATGAATGACATCTCAATATCACGGAAAAAGATCCTCGACCAGCATATCAGTGCTGCCCGTTAGAAGGTGTTAAGGCCTGGCTTTCAGAACAAGTGGCGGGAAATTCTTTATACAAATATTCTTATCCGGTTGTAATGTGCAAACATTGTAACAAGGAGTAATGCTATTAATGCATTCGATTATAAAATAGTTCACATTCAAAGCCATTTTCATGTAGGAAATCGCAGGATCCGAGGCACGGTGGCACAGTTGTGTTGGTACCTCACAGCTCCACGGTACTGGGTCTGGATCCTGTCCTGGTCTCTGTCTGTGTGGAGTTGCTGAGTTCTCCCCACGTTCACGGGGGCTTGCCGTTTCCTCTGGGAGAATCCATGAGAATTGGATGAGCGGTTATGGAAAATTCATGAGCGATTGAACTAATTCATTACATTTTAGGAGGCTTTTAAGAGGATTTTGTAGAACATGACGCAAAATTATGAAAATGTTTATTTTCTAAAATTCAATTAAAAGAGTAATCTCCATTTCCGTATTATATTCTCATATATCTGAAATTCAGATATATTCATTAATATATCTACACGTGCACCTTTTAGATTTTTATAAATATCTCCTGACTTTGAATCTTACACGAATTGCCTTCTTATCAATTTGGTAAAATTGATCAAATATCCATGGCCACAAGTTCGGTTATAGAATTGAATTGAACCGTCAGATGCTTGCTGATTGGATGTTCTGTGGGGCCTGGTCTGCCATTGGGGGATACAGCTGCTGATGGGAACTGACCCTGTTGTCTAAACGCTAGTCGCACAGTCCAGCCCCCGACCATCTAAACGCGGAGGGCGTCTAATGCACAGCTTGCTCTTGCACCCTCCCTCCACGCCCCTATCTCTGTGCCCCCCAGGGTTAGTGCTGAGCTGTTTGTTTAGAAGTCTTGCCCCGAAAATTGTATTCCAACAACAGTGCTCGCTATCAACACACAATTATCTGACTTAATCATGTGGAACAGTAGCAAATTCACCTGAGGCTTAAGAACTAATGACATTCTCGTATGGCCTGCTTCTGTGAAATGGCCTAGCACCTGCAGCTAAAAACTGATATTGCTAAAGTAAATTCGGTTTGGGGTTTTCCTTTTTTTCTCTGGGTCTTTATTTCACCTCCTCTCTCTATATCTTTTTCCATTTCATTCCTCTTATTATTTCCTTCTATTTACATATGCATTCCGTCGGCATCCGCAGTCTGTGGGCTGGCATCTATGGGGGTCCCAGATTAAAGGCCTGGGGGTGTGATTTTCAAAGTCAGGCAAGCTGACACGGAGTGCGTGCTCCGACAATCTCCAAATCTGGACTGTTTTCTCTCATCCAGAATGATGAATAATCACAAGTGATCGCTGTTGTCCTCTCAACATCGATCTTATTGTGGTATAGTGTTGCATCATCTGAGTATTACTTATTGTTAGCAGTGATAAAAGAAAGCATGTCTGTAATATATTCCAATAGTCTATCAAATGGATATTTCAGTATTTGTCAGGGTGCAAACATCTTTATGGATTCACATTGATTAAATTTGCTACGTAGTAAGAAAATTTTGTACAATGTACTGTGCACAATCTTTGGAGAGCAGATTTTTACTATTGCATTCTGCATCAGCAAAGTGTTTTGTTTTTGTCTTGCTTTTTTGCTGCACCTCTGGTCTATACAAATGGTTTAACAGCACTCTGCTGACCTAGGACAGATTGTTTCCATGTAAACCTTGTTCCACGATTGCAGAAACGGTCACACATTCACATTAAATCCTTCTCTCTCTTCATGTTAACTCACGTGCAAACATGAACCACATGCAAACATGTTAACCACTTACAAACACATTTTTAGGCTTCCGAATGAATGTTAAAGCGCAAGTGCGGGAGAACATGGCAAGCACACGTGTTCACTCGCAAACCATGACATGATTTGACAGTCTCGTGAAATTAATCAGACATCCCTTAAGGCCGTCATAATCTCCCCTGTTTTCTCACTTAATCAGAGATAATAACGAGTGGGACAGATGTGTCAATGTGCAAGATCGGATTTAGTATGGTTATTAATATTAATACTCAGGAATAAATTTGCTATTCCACAGTGCAAGCTCCTGTTTGTTTCAACGTGACTCTCAACACATGTCCTTATCTGCTACCATTGGGCTAGCTAATATTTTTTAATAGAGATAAGTATTTGACTAAATCCTGTTTCCCGGTTAAATCTCCACGATGGATTTTGATGGCATCCTATATGTGCCCCGGATTAATTTGTCCTGAAATTAATCTTGACAAAAATGTGTGAGAGTTGCCATTGTGCTGATGTTTTTTAAGACCAATTTCTGTCATGGTCTCCTTTGTAGTGCTTGTAGGAATTCCAGGTAACTCTCATCAACCACGCAAACCCCAACATTCCTCCAAACAAATGGGACTGATGATGAGGCCTCTGGCCATCTGCCCTGATAAATACCATACCGTAAAAACACCCCTGATAAGTAACTTACATTTCCAATTTGTCCCTTTGCCCTCCTGCTTGGTACATCTCAGCTTTCAGCAGCACTGATTATTCTTTTGAAAAACAGATGAAAGCATTCAGAAACTGATTTATTGCGTATTTGTATCTCTCACTCATACTGTGTTGAATGGAAAAAAGAGACAGAAATGAAGAGAGAATTGCAGTGAGTATTAGTTTATTGTCCAGCCGATATGTTTTTCATGGTTGATACTGTTTAAAAAAAGGTATTGGAACACGGACTTCAGGTTTTTGCATGGGAGAGAATGCTGCAACCTGTGGTTTCTTCTCGTGAGGCCACACATCTGCCCAGGTTGGTGTATCGTGGATTCCGGTCAGGAGGGAGAGCAAGAGGACATGCCATCACCACAGTGACCAACGTACTGAAGCGGATTCCCCCCCCCTGCACAACACCTGTGTTACACCATCACGAGTGTCTCGGTAATCTGAACGGGTCAAGATCCAAGAGAAGGAGGCGTAAACCAGGAGACAGAACCAGATACTGAGAGGCCTGGCTGGGATTTTCATGTCCCTTCGAAATGAAACAGGAGAGAGAAGCACAAGGCAACAAACTCATGAGCAGACCAGAAGGTCCGCCTGATGAGACACAAGTACAGTAGGAAGGGCAGGTATGGGGGAAATGGTGAATGGGAAGAAGGGTAAAGACTAAATGGAAGAATTAACACCAAGCTGACAAAATGCAGAATATAAGAGTTCAGGACCCGGTTTAAAGGTGTAAACACAGACAAACATGCTCAATGCCAAATGCTTGGGTGTATAAACGACCCAGGGCTGCAGCGTATTTCAGGTTATGTAAGTTTTTGTCTAAGATGTCCTGGAGTAATGAATATGTTTATGATTGACCTACGATCTCTAGGGTCACAAGGATAAAACCGGCTTAACTCCCAACCAAACTGACTCCCCATCTGAAAGATCCACAGGTGAACTTCCACTCTCTTCTTACTCGGGCCGTCCCCAGTGCGGTCCTCTCTATTTCGAATGATGCGCTCGTTGTCCCTTGTTTCAGCCCCCCCTTTACAGCAGGTCTAGTCTGCAGTCCCTGGAGCCCCAGTCCATTCGAGCAGAGTCTGCCTGAAAACCTGAGCCAATGTTAGAACATCACACCATCGCTCAAGCAGAGGCAAAGTACATCCTGGCTGTGGAAAACACTGCAAATTTATGGAAAACATTGTAAATGTATTCGCAGAAGCTGGGGGTTCATGCTCCTGTCCTATGTCAAAAGATCCAAAGTCAAGAGACGCTGAAATTTTTTTCTGCTCCAGTGAGTTTGAGGTACATAATTGCACCCCCTGGGTCCGCCCTGGGATATTCAGGACAAATTAGATAGACTGGGCTTCGATGGAAATGAGCAGCTGCAAATGACAGAGACCAGGGGTTGAGGGGGAGGTCGGTTTCAACCGCTTGGATACATGGATAAACACAAAAAAGTGTTGGTGACATACCTGCTCTTTTAAAGGCTGGTCTAAACCTGAAAGGCTGAACTTTGTTGACACCCTTCACTCGTCAGTCTAGCTGGCCGTCTACTACACAAAGAATCCTTCTAGTTTCTTTTTGCCTACAACAACCTATTGTGTCATCACTTTTTCTTGCATTTTCTAACAGTCCTAGCAGTTCCATTGAAAAGAGAGGGAGCATGAGACTTGCTCTCTCCAGCCCAATTCAAGCCTAGGCTATAGCCCCCATCTGAAACTGGGTATCTCTGGGGGCCACAAACACTTTAGCATTTATAAAGATGAATAGAGAGGTGGTGATGATATAATTATGCTAGTTATCTGGTTTTCCAATTACCCCGTCCATGAGCTCAATTTTTTAAACTCCCCAGTTTCAC
>JAOYSI010032867.1:13491-27455 GCA_025775065.1 Hiodon alosoides
AGGAGGTGACCGTAGTGATGTTACACACAGGAGGTGACCGTAGTGATGTTACACACAGGAGGTGACCGTAGTGATGTGCTGTAGGCTTTGAGAGACAGTCTGAAATCTTGAACGGAGCAAAATATTTATGGAATGAGAAAAGTTAGGTTTGATTCCAGGATGACTAAAAAATGACAGATGACAGAAAGTAGCCAAGTTTATCACAAGTTTCATTACCGCTGGTGCCTTGGTGAAAAGTGAAGTGTAAACTCAATACAAAACTAATTTCAACTTCAATCGGAATGCGTGGATCGTTTTAGATTTCATACCTGATTCAGGAGGCTTAAAGTGAACGGTAAACACTAAAAACATCTGATGGGGTGTGTATTTAGTCATTTACAAATCATTAAGTGACCTGACACCCTTATCACGCTGATTAGGAAAGACTGCATCATCCACGGAGGGTGGATACAAATGTTTGGCATCCAGTGGTGAAAATGCAGAAGCAGAAAGGACATTTTTAAAGAAGTGCTGTTGGAATAGTAATGAAGTGTGATTTACTAGGTCACTCCATCAGCTCGGGGATCATGTAAACCTAATAGCCCCAGCGATGCCGGTGTAATTCTCCGTCCTCTGGGAAGACGAGCTCATGTTTGGTGTCTTGCAGAGCATGGGAGTGGTGCTGTACGTGCTGGTGTGTGGAGCTCTGCCCTTCGATGGTCCCACGCTCCCCGCGCTCAGACAGCGCGTCCTGGAGGGCCGTTTCCGAATCCCCTACTTCATGACTGAAGGTAGGGCTGACGGTGTCGAGGCGGCTTCCCCAGGGACCTAAACCAGCGCCGCCTCTTCGCACTCTTCGTTATGCAGGGAGGTTTTACCAGCATGTGTCCCCCAATCACACTGGAGTGAACTTACTGGCGATTACTGCCAGGTCATGACCCCAATCCCTGTGGGTTATAGGGTTGAACCCTGGATGAGAGGGAAGGACAAAGTGCTGGGGTGAAAGTATGCGGTTTTGATGGACGAGAGCCAGGTCAGCAAAAATCCCATTAAAACCATACCATTTCTCAATGGGTAACATGGTTTACTACAGTCAGTTCATTTATATAACGGGCTGAAAACCTCATGTTGGATAGTGATTGTCACAGTAAGGCTTTAAGTGGTGATAATTTACCTGAGATTAGACTAGCTTTTTTTTTTGTTGTTTTGAGCCATTTCAGATCCTAACTTAAATCCGAGTTCCTCAGCAACACGTTTTTTTTATTGGGGCCTGATCGTAAGCAAAAATGAAAGGGGTCAGACAAACGTGTTCCACTCGCTGTTTAGAAAACATTGCACAAAAAAATGCATTCATTCCATAGAAAACACGCCGGTGCCTAGCGCAAACCAGTGAAAAACCATTGTCCATTGTTTTATATGTGGTATATAGAAAATACTGTTAAATTTAGAATTTTATGCGTTTTATGCAAAGTTGAATTTGAGAAGCAAATACCCTGTGATAGTCTGATCTGTATTCATGAAAAAAGTTATTCAGGGGCTTAAGTTGGCTGTTCCCTAATAAACACATGGAAGATTCAGGGGCCTACAGGAAGTCTGCGGGGGGCCGCTTTTGGCCCCTGGCCACTAATTGTAGAGCCCTGTCTCTAAGTATTGGATGACCGCACTCTTCCTTTAAAATGAAATCTGTTTGCCTTTATGAGAACGGATGGCCGTTTTAGTTGGGACGATGTTTGCTCATGGGCTGACGAACTGTAGAACCAAATACAATCTTGTCTTTTTGACAATCTTGTCTTTTTGACAATCTTGTCTTTTTGAAAAGTTCCTCCAGCTTTTAAATGAGGGTTGAGAAACGGGAAGAATGCGCTGAGATGGGAGGAATGTGCCTAACTGGCAAAACAAATATCCCCCTGTTAAGCACACTGGTTTGTGACATTAAGCTGCTGAAAAGAAACTCAACAGCTATCCTTCAAGGGCACAGTTATCAGATAAAAACTTGCTACATTCCAGTATGAAGTCATCTGTTTTACTTAAAGCAGATGAAGTGATTCCCTGTCCTGGGCGTTTCCAAAGAACAGAATTGTTTTCTCGCTCCCAGCTGGAGCGCTCTCTTTCCGTCTCTCTCTCTCTCTCTCTCCTCTCCCTCCCCCCCTCTCTCTCTCTGTCTCTCTCTCTCTCTCTCTCTCCCCCCTCTCAAATTAAAAAAACGAAAACGCATTCCCATATCTCCTATATTAAACAAGCACACACACAGAACCACAGTCATTTGTCTGTGGTCTGATTGAGGGGATAGTGCCTTGTCAGTGAGTGCTCTGATAGAGAAAACTCAACTTTCTTCCAGGAGACTCCCCACGTAACCTGCCGTTAACAAGGTACAGACTCGGGCAGTGTTGAAGGGTTAAAGGGCGTGTGTTTCCACCCTAAAAGACATGGATAGCCCTAGGGCTGTTGTCTTTTCTTGGCTCTCCTGATGGGAAGTTGGTGTCAGATCTGCTAGAGATGAAAAGGTGCAGCTGCGCTCCGATAAAAATCCTTCCAGGCTGGGACCTGAGGAGCCTTGGGTTTCAGCATTAATGTTCATTTTTAGGAATTTACAGCTGAATTTAATGGCTGACCCCTCCGGTCTTGGCCAGGGATGGACGGTCGGTCAGCCGATTTTTATAATGATGTAACAAGGATGTGCTTCATAAGCAAATCCCAACCACAGCAGTTCCATCAAGTGTTCAGAGGAAAGGGGATACCTGTGTACTGTGGCCCAGATTAGAAGGTCTGTCCAAATCACTCTCACTCTCACTCTTTAATATGGGCGTTCTACCCATTCCATCCAGTGTCTGGTATCTCTCTCGTCCTAGACTGTGAGCATCTGATCCGACGCATGCTGGTTCTGGACCCCTCCAAGCGGCTCTCTGTGGCCCAGATCAAGGAACACAAGTGGATGCTTCTGGAGGTGCCAGTCCAGAGGCCCGTGCTCTACCAGCAGAGCGGCGCCGTGGAGGCGGGGCCGGGGATAAGCCAGTACAGTGAGCAGGTTCTGCGCCTCATGCATAGCCTGGGCGTCGACCAGCACAAGACCGTGGAGGTGAGACCCGTAGATTCATCCTGAGCGCTTAAGCAAGACTCGTTTTATTTCCGTTAGGTCCGACTATCCAAATAGCCTGAATCTGGCATTAGTCAGATAGCACTGAGTAACGGTCAGTAGCCAGAAATGTTCAGACGGCCGGTTTTGACCTCGTCTTGGTCACTCAGTCTCTACAGAACAAAAGCTACAACCACTTCGCCGCCATCTACTTCCTGCTGGTGGAGAGGCTGAAGGCCCATCGATGCAGTTTCCCCGTGGAGCAGCGTCTCGACGCACGTCAGCGGCGACCCAGCACCATCGCAGAGCAGACCATGGTCAAGGTAGCCCCGGTCCGCCCCACTGTCACTCCCTGTGTTCCTGATGCTGGCCGCTTATGGCACGGTGATTAACCCCCCCGCCACCACCCCCAAACCAGGCTGGCAGCGGGGCTCCACAGGTGGGCCTGTTCCCCCAGAACGTGCGACTGCTGCGCTCTCCTGTCCTACCCCAGGCCTCCACAGAAGCCTTCACCTTCCCACAATCCCCCTGTCCACCCAAGCATGGTCTCATGGAGGAAGATGTAGGCACACCCAAGGTCAGTTAGTGGTGATCATTTTTCTACGACCTTTTTTGAAATACTACACACATGCGTTCTGTATGCAATCTTCTTTAAAGAATTTCACTGTTGACCATCCTATGCTATCCTTTTATTAATGGGAATCTGATTTAGTTCAGGTCGGCGTTTAGCAGATGACCTGCAGAGAGAGGACCGTGATAACCTGCAGCTGGGAGCTATAGGGAGGAATTGGCTTTTTGTGAAATTCTCTTTCGGGCTCCTGACCTCTAACCCTAATAGGGTTGCTTATGGATGGCAGACCCACACAGTCTCCAGCTGGTGGTTGGTTTCATATCCTTCTGGAAGTCCTTTCTCAGGGGGGTTTCTGTTCTGAGCCATCCTTCTGGCATCCCAGTTTCACAGGCAGAGAGTCCAAAAATAATAGTTGTCAGTTGATTATCTCAGATATTTGTCTTGACCCATACAAGCATTTCTGGTTTGTAATGTAATGTTGAAAGGTTTTGGTGTGAATACACAGCCTGTTATACAGCTGGATATAGGCGGCTCGGGTCGGCTCCTGGAACCCAGCAGCTGTAGAACCCACACCTCGGTCAGGGAAACGCCAGTGGCCACGGCACACAGCTGCTCACTTCCTGTAGCGCAGTCATCCTGTTGTCCCTGCCGACCCCAGAGCCGGATCAGCCAATGGGGCACTGCCCAAAGGGTGTCACATGACACACTCTCCACTAATCAATGCTGCTCTTGCCCTTGTGCTAGCTCTTTCAGGGGGCGTGGCCTGTTTAGGTAGGATTATCTCGACATTGCGCTTTCCACTGGGGTCTAGTAGAACTTACTGACCCTTACTATCCCGGTTACTTTTGTTTTTTAATTTTTTTTTTGCATCATATTGAGAACCTGGAGGGTTTCTCTGGTGAATGTAAATATAGTTGAGGCACAAGAGTTGTGAACTGCAGGCTTCCTGTGACGGCTAAGTTTCTGTAAGGGGAAGAGCCAGATGTCAGTCCATGTGAACGCAGGTTTTCTAACCGGACGCTGGACACAGAAGCCCTTTCAGTTGTTTTGGGCCATGCAGTGCTGAACTCCTGGGCTGTGCCCGTCCCTGACTTTGTCCCCTATTGAGTAACCGTGTTCCTGGCGCAGTGTGCTTCAGGAAACCGAGAGGAGACCCGGATTCTGGTTTCCCCAGGAACACGGCCAGATGATCGGTGTCCGTATATAATGTGTGTGTGTGTGTGTGTGTGTGTGTGTCTCTCTCTCTCTCGCTGTTTGTCTGTGCGGACCTCTAACCACCCTTCCAGCCAAAACACACTTCCTGTCCCCACATTCCAGGCACCCATCCCCTCCCCTCTCCTCCTGGGTCTGAGAAGCGGGGGAAGGGTGAAGAGGGACAGACTGCAGATACACGTTTACTTACTGAGTGAAATTCTGCCTTCCTCAGTCCTTAAGTGCAGCCAGGGTAGAGAACCGACTTTTTGCAACCTTGTCCATATTGGCCATCATTCACAGACCTCAAGCTTTTCTGTATCGGTGTTGAACAGACCGAGTTCTAAAGGGTCAACACTCAGTGTAGATTTCTGTATCGGTGTTGAACAGACCGAGTTCTAAAGGGTCAACACTCAGTGTAGATTTCTGTATCGGTGTTGAACAGACCGAGTTCTAAAGGGTCAACACTCAGTGTAGATTTCTGTATCGGTGTTGAACAGACCGAGTTCTAAAGGGTCAACACTCAGTGTAGATTTCTGTATCGGTGTTGAACAGACCGAGTTCTAAAGGGTCAGCACTTTTTTCTGCCCCACCAGGTTAATGGCTGCCTCCTGGACCCTCTGCCCCCCGTCGTCCACCGAAAATCCAGCACCTCCTCGCCCAGTAACATGATGGAGACCTCCATAGACGAAGGAATCGAGACGGAGGAGCCAGGCACCGAGGACGACCCAGCCCAGGTCTTCACTGCTTTCCAGGCCACCCGCTTTGGACAGCGAAGGCACACTCTGTCGGAGGTCACTAACCCGCCCAGCATGGGCAACAGCGTAGGTGGGTTATTGACCGGGTCACCAAGGTGCAGAGATACTCCTATGGCCATTCTTCTAGTGTAGTTTTTACAAGGACAATAAACAAAAGCTCCAAACCAGCAACCAGCCTCCACTTGGAGGTCACAGTCATTAAGCCTTTCTGCGCGTGTGTCTTGTGTCAGCCACAGGAATGCTGGTCGGCACGGGTCTAAACCCGTCCCTGGGCAGCGTGGGTTCCGAGTGCGACATGGGTTCCGTGCACAGTGACCTCAGCCTCCTGGAGGACACCCCATCCCTCAACGAAGCGCTGCTGGCCAACAGCCAGATGGCAGCCCCCTTCGTGGGCGTGAGACCCGCCAACCCCGCCATGGAAGCCCTGACGTTGCAGAGAAGGGAGGCCCAGAACCGCTCCCCCGTCAGTTTCCGGGAGGGACGCCGTGCCTCTGACACCTCCCTCACGCAAGGTGATCCCTGCCTTTTTCCGCTTTCAGACCCAGGTTTAATTCGTCATATGGTCAATGACTTGTGATCAGACATTCAACAAGGCTGATATCCGTTTCCACAGTCATGTTTCCAATTGCAGAAACACGTTGTGCCTTCAACTGCAGCGTGTTTACACCCACACACACTCGTTTAGAGGCTGGAAAACTCTCATCTCTGATCATTCATTTTGTGAATCGGCTCCTGCTTTAAAAATCAGTCCCTCGTATCGCTGTGCTGTATAATTACTTTCAATCGCTGGAAAGCTCAAAATAACACCCTGCTTTTGTCTGCAGGCTGGGAGCCCAGAGACATGGGATCCTTCTCTGGGGTTTTATTTTAGACTCTGCAGTGACTCAGCTGCGTGCACGTCGTCTCATTGTCATTAGGTTTAAAATGCAGGATTATCATGAGGAGATGATTCTGTGAAAGGCTTGTTGACGCGTGAACAGGGATTAATGCGTTTGTGTTTAGTGCGGTTTGTTTTAATCTTGCTTGCTTGCTTTTGCTTTGCTTTATAAGGTCTCGTGGCATTCAGGCAGCACCTCCAGAACCTGGCCCGGACCAAAGGCATCCTGGAGCTCAATAAAGTGCAGATGCTCTATGAGCAAATGGGCTCTTGGGAGTTCAACCCCCTCAGTCCCCACCCTCACCTGCAGGACCTCCTTCACCCGCTCCTGCAGGTGAGTTTTGCTGACTGGGGGCTCGAGAGCGAGGCGGCGGGAGACTGAACAGTCCATCCACACCACTCCCCCAGCATTCTGCCAGCGGATCGCGGGTCGCGGACAAGGCCCATTGTACAGCCGCAGAAGCGGCCCATTGTCTGCCGTTTACTATCCGGCCCGGTGTACAGTGTGTTCAGTCATTGTTGGTGTAACTGGTGACTGGTGCCCACTGCTCCTGGGTTTGTCACTGTTGAACAAGCAGCAGTACGGTACACAGCACTGAGAAGCTGAATGTCCTCAAACAAAAGGCAGACTTGTCTAGCGCTAGTGAACTGGGGTCTGACGTTTCCGGCCCCTCAGTTTGGAGCACGGTGCATTGACTTGGTGGAACCATCTGGGGTCCCTCCCCGTTTTGATAAGTGCACGCAAGCACAATCTTGCCTGTTCTGGGTGAAATAAAGTTCTGTCTGCAGGGTTAAAGGTCATGTTGCATGTTCTGGGTGAAATAAAGTTCTGTCTGCAGGGTTAAAGGGCATGAGCATCCCCGCGTGCGTGTTCGAGTGCGTGGGGCCCGTGAAAGCCAGGCTCATTCACCGCTTGCCTGTTGGTGTTTCCAGGGCGATGGATCCCAGCAACTGGACAACGTAGCAGTGTTCCCGAGCGGCACCCATCCCCCGTTACTGTCACGGAGACAGAGTCTAGAGACACAGTATCTCGCACAAAGACAGGTAAAAGTTCACGGGCAGGCACTTCTTAATATAATTCCCCAAATAAGCTGTCCTTACACTCCTATCATTCCACGTTAGTCAGGTGCAAAAGTCTGAGTAAGACGGGGGGGTTTCAGAAGCCTTCTGAGTGATCCGTTACATTGGGCAACCGGTAGGTGCCAGGCCCAAACGGCTGAAGTCACTGGTCTACCGAACTGAAAAGATCGGTCTCCCCTAGTTCACGTGTGCAGAGCCTGCTGAGTGTAATTCAGGGCTCACAGATCTGCTACCATTATGGCTCCTTGCAGAAAGCCAGTCTCCTGGCCAACAGCCCCAGCAGCTGCCAGATGTTCTGCAAGGAGATGCCCCGAAGTCTGGAGCAGCAGCTTCAGGAGCACAGGTGAGGAGCTGTCCCCCGAGAGAACCCGGGCCACGCGTCCCCTGCTCTTCTAAAGAGTCACCCTTTACCCCCCCCCCTCCTCCCGCAGACTACACCAGAAGAGACTCTACCTCCGAAAGCAGTCCCAACTGCAGGCCTACTTCAACCAGATGCAGATAGTGGAGGGCTCCTACCCTCCTCAGACAGCCATGAGCCCCCGGGATCCCCTTCCCTTCGCTCGAGCCCAGCCCCTCAGCCCCTCGATGGAGCCCAGCACTGAGCCCCCGGTCTACGACCCCTTCTCGGGTCACTACTCCCCACTGTGCCAGCACCACGCTCCGGTCCCCGAGCTGCTCAACTACAGCTACCCCAACTCTGACCTGGCCCTGTCCGCCTCAGTGGAGCCGCTCTATCAGGAGCAGTACCAGTACCCTCTGGAGCCCGGGCAGCCTCCTCCACCAGGCCAGGCTGAAGGCTCTGTTCCCGGGTTCCCCGAGCTCCAGAACCCTTTCCTAGACAGTGAGATGATGGAAACGGTTGACTCACAGCAGGGCTTCGTACTGGTGAACTGATCAACTGGGAGTTTGGCGAGCGGGCGGGCGGGCGGACGGACAGGGGGGGCACAGTGTGCAGATTTTTATATCATTAATACTTTTGGACATTGTGTACCTCGCAGCACTTTTTGTTTTCTGCCAAAACCCTCCCTACCTCCCTCCCCACAAGCCCTGGGTTCCAGGAGATGGAGGACCTCATCGGGGAGTGTGCAGGGCTGAAGAGCGACACTCTGACGTGCATGTTTGTGTGCACCTCTGTAGGGGATGTGGGTACCTCACACAACCAAAGGCAGAGCATATCAGCAAACGCACAAACAACGCGTCTCCTACTAATGTAGGACAGAGACTCTTCTCGTGAACCTGACGTTTCATACGAACAACGCAGACAAAGAAAGTAACAGCCTGCCCTCAGGTGCAGTGACAGTTGCTTCTTTTCATGGCAATATTAAAGCAATACACTCATCTGGAACGTAAAGAAGCCGTGAACACTCTAGGTTTCTAGAAGAATGTTCTTTTTTTTTTTTTTTTTAAGCTAAAGAAAACTTTGTTGTAGCCACGTATAATGTGTAGGAGGACATCAAGATGACACTGGATTTGGACGACAAGCTCAACATTGCTCTAATTCTTTCTCACAGCACTTATTAAATCTACTTGAAACTTTAATTAAAACGAATGACTTAAACACTAGTTTTTCTGGGATGACCTTCGATATCGCACATGCCAATATCTGCAGCAGGAGAATTTTTTTTTTTTTGGAAGGAAATTTTTACCGGAGCACTTTTTCAAGGAAGTAAAAAGGAAACGAGGAAGAGGCTAGAGTGGGACACATTGTCTCGCATGTCTGGGGGACACATTCAGCTCTGTATTTATATTAATGAACTCCGCAAACAAGAGATCTTCACCCTAAGATCTTTCAAAAGGAAGGCCATAGAGATTTACAGTTGTTCGTTGTGCTTTGTATAAATTAGGAAATAGAGATTCTTGAACCTGAAATGGTGTGGTCGTGCTGTGCCTTTTACAAAATTACTTTGTTTGTTTGTTATCCTTTATGGAAAGTAGTAGTCCCATTTTTTTACAAAGGTACAAAACCAAAGTTTGTTCAGGAGCATACTGGTCTGAACCCACTATGTGGTTTCTCTGTTAGCTTCTCCACAACGCTGTTTTGGTCAATCAGTATACGCCGTGAAAAAAAAAAGTATTATAGCAATATTTATAATTGATAGTTATAATGAAAATAAGGATAGTGAATATGTACAGTATGGTTTTGTTTGTATCATATCACGCCTTCTGTATACCACGGTCCTTTAGAAATCCTCTTCCATGTTTATCTTCAGTGATATGGACCACACATAAGCTAATTTGCTGTTGCGATGTAAAAAGAAAGGTTTATTTGAACAACTCCTTTTGCTTTGTGTGTTTCTGTATCTGGAGTCAGTGGTTTTAGATCCATAACGTTCGTGGGACGGGCGACGTGGGACAGGACCGGGCGGTGGGACCGGGACTCAATGGGGCGGTGGGAGGGACTGCACTAGAAATATAGCATGTGTATAACCTCAGTCTGAGACAGGAGATTTTAAATTAAAATTAGATATAACTGAGGCTTCTTTAACCAACAACTCGTATCTTTTTGTTGAAGGCAAACCTTTATCATCTTAACTCTCAAGGAGATTTGTGATGCACTATTCCTCCAGAGAGAGCCAGCTAAGTTTAATAGTTTAATATCAGCTTTTAATTGCATTGGAAAGCACCTGGTCTTCCAGGAGGAAACCGGTGGCTAATTGAGAGGGAACTCTAAAAACAGCTAATCCTGCATCTCATGAGTTGATTCCCAAGCCATGGGGCCTAGACAAAGGAATGAGTTAGGGTAATTAAGGGCGATTAATTGAAGGGGTGGAAGGAATGTTCCAATCAGCTCTCCTGACAGAAGTTTTGATGTCCTTGGGAAGCTATAATCTGAAACCACGATTCACTTGTTCATGCTTGTCTGATTATATCAGTGGTCTAACCATTTAAATTGGCTCAGGAGATATTCGCTCTCCAGACCAGAAGTTCCCTCTGCTGGACTGAACTCAGCTTGGCGCACCAACAGGTTTACTTAAAAAATATTACATTTTTAAATTCTAGTCACCCATTAACTTAAAATTGTGAATTTACAACACGAGTATGATCCAGTATGGGAAGAAATTCATATCCAAGATATATTAAGCACAAATTGTATGTTCAATAAATGGTAGAATTGTGAAAGGGATTATGAGATTGTGAGAGGGCGTTACGTAAAATCTGGAGACGGGCTGCGTTTGGAGGTGCTTTGTTAATAGTAATGACAACGCCTTCAGACATCACCACGGCTGGATGTTGAGGGCGTGCCTCAGGCAACTTTAATCCTCCAATGCCTGCTGCGTTCAGTAACAGTAACTAACCGTGATGGAGGATTAGCGCTTGTCATTCATTCTAGCTTTATGCATGACGCCTCATCATGAGACAGAGAAGACCTCTTTTTCAGCAGAACAGTGTCTAACTACGGTCTGTAAACGCACTTGACATATTTAGACAAGCAGTGTGTTCAGTAAGCCATTATACAGTCAAACAAACACTTTATAACGTCCACAGAGACTCGTCATTATTTGCTAAATATATAAAGCTAAATAAACTGGGGCAAGAAAGTGTTCTTGAATGAAAGAGAAAGGTGGAGCTCCTGTGACGTAAATGTGTCGCAGCACACAGGAAGTGATCTCCATCCCAGGTTTGTTTCCCCCAGACCAGCCGCCTGCACCCTACACCTCACACACACACTCCCCCCACCCCCCACAGGCACAACAACCCCTGGGCTGTTTGTTTTCCATCCCCAGTGCGGCTGACGTTGCGTAACGCTGAAGCCTCAGTAGGGACATCCCAGAATAATCAGCCCCAGCGGCCCGGCCTGACCCGACCCGACCCGCCCATCACTCTCTGCAGGGTTCACCCCAGTCCACAGGACAACAACACTACTAGGTTTGTTAAGGCTGAATTTATACCACTGCACCACTGAAACATCACTGCTACTGGACGGGCAGGAGGCTACATATCCACATGTCTGAGACAGCTTTTAAAAAACCTTAAGCGCATGGAAAGTGACAAAATCAGAGCTGTTTAGGAAACGCCAGGCCTGCTTTTCCATCACATCTAAGTAAATGGACACTCAGTTCCACCTGGTCCTTGGTTTGGCGCATCTCCAGTTCAGCTCAAAATCCCCAACATTTTCAGTTCCATGCAGTATGTGTGTACTCTGCACCTGAAAGGTCTGACTGGTGTGGTCCCCAGAGACCGTGGGCGCCTCTGAAGACATAACGTCTTTAACGTCAACCCACTGTCATTAACGTCTTCCTTTGGGAGCCTCAAGAGTCATTTTCCTCAGACTAAAATGTTCCAAACCAATTAACACTGGAAAACCAATTGTTTAAAACCCTAAACGCCACATTGAAGAGTGATAGCCTTTACAATTGTTTAAAACCCTAACGCCACATTGAAGAGTGATAGCCTTTACAATTGTTTAAAACCCTAAACGCCACATTGAAGAGTGATAGCCTTTACAATTGTTTAAAACCCTCAACGCCACATTGAAGAGTGATAGCCTTTAAAATTGTTTAAAACCCTAAACGCCACATTGAAGAGTGATAGCCTTTACAATTGTTTAAAACCCTAAACGCCACATTGAAGAGCGATAGCCTTTACAATTGTTTAAAACCCTAAACGCCACATTGAAGAGTGATAGCCTTTATAATTGAATGTCAGTGACATGGAACTCGTTACCTGTGAGTGTCCTATATACACGACTCCAACTCCGACTTCGGCAATGCACTGTGAAGGTCACACTTAAGAGGGGTGAAAGAAGGGTGATGTATAGGAAGAAATCACCTTTACACTTGACCAAAATGACACAAACTATTCCATTAGACTTTGGGCAAGAATATTACTTTAACACAACTGAGGATCTCCAAGTCCTGTTTTACTGAAATGACACAGATAATCTGACCGCATTGTCCAGCACAGAGGCCTGGCATTGGAGGTATTCAATCTAAAATAATATTAAGCGTTTTACACCCAGCAACTGAAAACTCAAAGGAAACAGAAGCCAGGACTGTCTGGACTGGAGACATACAATGTTAAAATCATGTGGATTTTTAATTATAACCCAAACTGATATGCCTGAGTTATTACTCGGTCAGACACAGCAAGTAAACTGTCATTCTTGCCAACATCATTTTCCTCATAGAGATGCCTTTACATTGAGCGACACAAAGAGCTTACAGAGAGAACATTAATACTGACCATGTTCAATTAAACAGGAGAAAATAATTCAAAGCATAGAAGAAAGGTCCTGAACTGAAGGACTCCGTATTTGACACACCCAACACTGTCATGTGAGACAGTCCTCTCACAAGCATCCCAGAATCAAACCGAGTAAAAACTGTGGAGCAAACAAATCACAATCTGATCTGAGCGAGAGAGACAGAGAGAGAAAAACTATTCACTGTGGTCCCTCATAAAGTCCTTTAGTGGTGAGGTGCATTTAGATAAAGGCCTGCTCGGTGAAACTCAGCGCCGAACTGAAATACCGGAGCAAGGGCCCTTCAAAACCATCACATTTACAGGGTTTACAAATCGGTTGTGTCCGAAGGTTATCGACCAGCACACAGGCAGAACTTCCGATTGTGGGTTCCAGTAACAAAGACAAATCAGAATGCCAACTGGCTGATCCTGGGTACAGGAGGGAAGGAGGGATAAAGGCGAAACGGAGGAGAAAACCGATGACGCGTTACAGGGACCGGGATCGACAAGACCGTGTGTGAGCGTGGGTCCACATGCTACGTTACAGTACGCTCGTAGCATGTAGCATGTAGCATGTAGCGAGCAGAGACTTGCAGCAAGTGTGGGCAACAATGACTAAATGTGCTTCCCCTAGACATCCCCAGCAGCAGAGGAGGAAACGGGTCCACTTTCCGTGCACTTTATCGATAAATCAGTAAATAGCGTTTGTATCTCTGGGAGCCTTGGTGGTCTACTCAGTCCAGGGAGAGAACTGTGGAGAGAAACAAGGGCAGGGGTCAGACGTCCGCCAAGCCGGCGATGAGCCTCACAGTGGATTTTACGGAAGTAGACCACGTACCGCTAATTGCTTCCTGGGCAAAATACTTCACGTCCATGTCTTGATCTGTGGCCAGTTTCTCCAGCACTGGCTTGACGTCCGTCTGCAGATTGCTGTGGAGAACAAAGCAGTCAGTAACAGGGTTGTGAAACGGTGAGCTTCTGAGAACTGGGTAAAAGCTCATAGTAATAACACACCAACACACAGAGGGGGAAAGTATTAGCCACCCAAACAGACAACAGATGTTATATTAAATGTATTCTAAAAGACCTAAAGAAGACAAAGGGTTAACGATGCTCTGTCTGCTGTTTTAACAGCCATGCAAGTTCCCCAGTCAGAAAGCCATCCAGCTTTTGTGCGAGAAGTCTGGCGAGCTAACACAACTGCAGAGTTAAGGTTACCGTGCGTGTGGTACACCAGTGTGTGTCCATGAT
>JAOYSI010032878.1:0-30487 GCA_025775065.1 Hiodon alosoides
AAAATACCATTGGAAGAAAATTGCATAGTTAAGAGACCACAAAAGTAGTTACGTAGTTACGTCTCACAATCAGAGACGTGCAGAGAGTTCCTCAGGGGCAAGAGCTCAAATGTAAAATAGGGCTATCGATCACCACATTTTAAGTAATACCAATATTACTACAATTAATAATAACTACATTTCCTATTGTTTTGTGCACGTTTTCATGGTAATCTAAATTTAAATGCATTGTTACACAATATAATTGTTTATTAATTAATGTTGAGAGGGGAACTTTTGATTAATTTGGAAAAAGGGCATGGGCTTGAGCCCCCGGAGCCCCTCCCTCTACACTTCCCTGCCCACAATACATGAGAACCAATTACAAGTGATGATGGACAGATTTATTTCTCAACCAGTATCTACCATCAATGATTTAAAATTAGAAAGTTTCCTTTTGTAGTACTGACATGTCTTGTACCTAATAGGTTTGCCATGATAAAGAAATCCAGTGTATTCATTTACAGATTATTATTTCAATAAATGTTGAAGATTCAGTTGCATTTGGTTACTTATCTTTTACTTTAAAATGTCCTTAACTCTTAAAAGGGATTTAGTTATTTCCCGGTTTTAAACTGCCAGCTTAATGGTTATCAAATGCAAAAAGCTTTGTATATTGGCACTTTATGAATGCAATATGTGAAATAATGTCAATTGTACCTGAAACTAACAAATATAGTGTCAAGGGAAAACAGAATTTATAGCACAATATAATAAAGTTAAATTCAATAAAACATTAATATAGTTCAAGCATAAAAATAGTTCGTATAAATTAATACGGCCCATCTGCCATATGACTAGGGTTAGCTTCCTGGTGAGTAATATCATTGCAGAAGTATTTGAATTACGTAGAACTTTTTAATCAGGCCTTCCTGGAAAGAAAATCAAAGAGAAAGGTTAAACGAAATATTAGCGCTAGGCTGTCGCGGTAATAGCCAAAGAGTCATAATCGATTAAACAATTATAAGTCATTACTTGTCAATATTAATGACTATTAACTTGCATGTAGAACAGACCCAAAGCAGTAGAGAAATAGCCCTATATTTGGGAACTAATGTGTCTTAACAGTTTGAGAGTTGACACGCCGGGAAGCCTTTTTATGTTTGTTGGGATTGTTGGGATTAATTACGAGATAATGCATGCCTTACCGCTAATCTGTGAGATAATTTTGATTAGTGAACAAATTTCCCTATAAATCAGGACCTGTGAAATAATTTACGTTTTTACCTAAACATTTACTGCGGGTCGGAAATTAAGTGGCAAGAACTTACTTACTGAGCAGTGCTTAGTTGAAAAATTTCAATACATTCAAACTTTTTTAAACTAACTTGATTTGAATTAAATGAATGGGGTATATACAATTTTGTCTACAAATATTACCGCAAAATATACAGCAAGTGGGGTTAATACAACTGAATTGCACTTGTTAACTGGTTGATTTTCACGCCGCTTCTAAATTGTGGCTTGATTTGAAACCGTGAAATAATTTACTGTTATTTATTTACTTATTAAAATAACACACTTCCTGGACATATATTTTATTTGATTTTTTGGATTAGAATGAATTAGAATGAAATTTCTTAATTTCTTTCTTCGTGTTTTTTACTTGCCAACAATTAAGTTTAATTTATTTTAAAATATATGTATTTGAATTAATCACAGGCTTATTAAATATTTTATTCGGTTGATAAGATATTTTCTGCTGTTTACCGTTGGATTAGCTCGAGTGTTAAAAAACGATAAGATGTTATATGTAATAGGTGCCACTTTGAATTGTCTGCCTTGGGTTGATTTTTGTCGTCTTCACCAATATTTTCTTTTACTTTTCTCGGAAGATTTGTTTAAACAAAACAAAACAAACAAAAATAATAATCGGAAGAAAAAATAATTGCATGATCTATGCTAGTTTATATCAACAAAATATGTTACATATTCCAAAATTGATTATATAAATAGTTTTGTCAATGTTTGTTAAAATGATTGATTTAAATAAAGCAGGTTCGATATATTTAGCTGCGATATATTTAAAAAACGACTTAAGAGCTATAGATGTGTATCGTGGATATAAAACGGCAAGCTCCCTATCGATTTCAAATAATATGGAGGATCTGAAAGTATTCGATAGACTAATTATTTGATTTAAATTAGGTTCGAGAACATTTTAAGAAACTCGGAAGAAGAAATGAAATACTTTAAATGCTCTATTATTTATATCTATCTACTATGGAAACTGTCTGATTTTATTGGACGAGTATCTTCATTGTATTCATTTTGCAAATAACTTGACACTTAACAAACTGGTAAATTAAGGAACCTCCCAGACGTCTTAACGTATTTGCGGTGAATAACAATTTCAAGAAGGTTCCTTTTGTCGGAAAACGTAACCTACTTTAATTTCAAATATAAATAAATAAATAAATAAATAAATACCCTTGACATCACATCACTATTTACCTAATCGGAACCGGCTAGTCTTGCCAGCAATCACGCGGTGCGTTTCAATGTGACAGATTAAAACTGCAACTTGCTAAATGTTTCAACAGGTGCCTTCGTCACATTGTGGTAAAATACGGTTCGCAGTGACAAAACTAGCTCTCATAAAATAGCCAAATTAATTTTTTAAGACAACGTATTCGTGCCACTGCGGTTCAGTCTCACTATAAACATTTTTGTAATCGGACCTCTCCGGCACACCTCAGCAGCAGCGAAATGCAATGTTAGTGCTTGTGGCAACCATGTACAAGACTAAGTACAGTACCAGAAGACAGCGTCTTCGTAGTAAGCCTGCCGCTAATGTGTATCACGACCCATGGAATCGCTGAAAAACAGCAGGTGTTCAGCGATTCCATGTGTCGTGAACCATGTTATTAATTAATAACTGCAGTGTGATGTTTTTACTAATAAACGGCTGATCAATTAAACGGTGAGTTCAGCCATTCACATGGAAAATTGCTGGATTAAAAAAATGCTTTCTGGAAGCAATTATTCAAATAATGAATTCGTTGATCTGGCCAATAGATTCATGGTAATTCCCATGAATGCGAAGTGAATGGTATTACTTTTTACCACGTCATTGCAGAGAGGGAAACGTTTCTACAGTAATTATGTCTATTTCCTTTGAGCTGCAGGTGTTTGCAGACATTATTATTATTATTATTTTGCCTGCGGTTTGCGGCAAAGATTTGATGCGTGTTTTCGGATAATAAATATGAGATGAGTCAGACTTAAAAAATACTTGTACTCTCAATTACTCGTCCGAAATGTATTTCTGTCAGTTTTACTAAATTTGCATGTAAATTGGGTTCTTTCCTGTTGTCATTCATAATATGATCAGTGCTATGAGATCAGCCATAATCAGTCAAAATCCATTTCACTGAAAATCTATGAAAATAGATTTATTGTTTTCACAATGAATTACACCAAGATAAATTTTATAAAATGTTTCTTAAACACCTAAAATATAAATCAAAAAATCACATTTAAACAAATTGGCGCTTAAATCACGTTTTAAAGTCTATAATTTTTGTAGAATGTCGATTATTAAAAACAAATTTCAAAAATCTTATTGGTTTATTCATGTTCAGTCGCCAGGAAAGTCATGGCGAAAAAGAGAAAAGGAGAGATACAGATTTTTTTTAAAAATCAAACATCTTTGTTGTATCCATCAGCCTCAGCACCCTGGTAATATTTTTCCATAAGGCATCCTTCACCACTGAGCGCAATGATTCTTTGAACAATGTACTGCCAAACAAAAACAAATCCTTTATTCTTCCCTTCCACCAATATAAATCTCATAAACATCATAGTCATCTTCGTATCCTCAGGCTTTGCTGTGGGACTTGGCATAGCACCAAAGGAGCCCCCAGCACCTCCACATAACCACCACTTGAGGAGTATGTGGAGAACAGTTTCTCACAACAACAGTGTTCCCCCTCTCTCCTCTTCCATCAGACCCACTGTGAAAACCTGCTCACACGGGAGGAAAGAGCAGCGTGGCTACAGGCCAGGATCGACACCGGTCCGGCAATTTCCTGAAGGCCCGATTGACAGAGTGTAGTTTTTTCTTCCTTCTACCACATTTTCTTTTTTAATCTCCCCAGGCAGAACATTAATGAAAGTAACTACACCTGTTGTGTGCATTGGACTGAACATAAACTTTAAAGTTGTACAGGAAAAAAATAAATTAAAAAGTCTCCAAGATATGAATACAATAGGTTTGATTTCATATGATAAATCATATATAAAATAGAACAAAAATATATTTGTATTAAGAAATCCAGGAACAAAGTCAGCCATCCATTCTCTTATTTCGCAGTCACTGCATTCACTGACAGTGGAGAGCATGGGCCATCCTCAACACTCTTGTTCCAAATCAAGGGCTATGCGCATCCACGGCAAATTAGCTGCTAGATTGATTCTGCAACTTGATAGAAGTGATTAGGCAGTTCTCATGGAAGGCCGCACAGGAGTTGCGACAGGGATGCAAACCAAGAGACACCCAAAGACATGGAGGCATTAGACTCTCTTGCAGATGCCTTTCCAGGCTGTTAATGGAGGCATGCTGGCTGGTAAACATTGGGGGACAAAGATCAGTGCTTTCACTGTTTCTTTCACCTATGCAGAGGAGAAGAAGAAGATGAGGTAGAAGGCAGACACATAGCTTGCTTGCTTCCCCCCTGCCCTGCGGAGCATCTCTAAGGACATTTGCCACAACCGCTCCCCAGAACGTCGTTGAGCCGACAGCCAGTCATCTTGGAATGAGAACATGCCCTGGAAGCACCTTTGCTTGCAGAGTGACCTGCCAAGGCTGGGGACTCTGAAGCCAAAGAATGGCTCTGAGTTCTGTCGTCAGTTGCCCTCTGTTGGAATTTTGAGCACTGCTCACAAAAAGTTTTACAAAGCCCGATCTGCATGCTCCGGTCCCAGGCAGTGCATGCAAGAACCATGGCCAACACTTAGGACAGCCCACCCGAGTGTGAAAAGTCTTCTCAGACATTGTACTGATAACAGTCAAGCACGGAAGCGAAAACACACTTAAATCACAAAGTGAAACAAAAATGTCAAGGGGGGACTTTGAACGTCGAACAAAATGTTAAAGCAGATGCCTTTGTGCTGAAGTTGACGTTGCAGCGGTGAAGCTTGCTTTAGGAAAATCAAAGTCATGTCTTGTTACGACAATGAAGCTCAATGGCGTTGATAATGTCGAGAGCACTGAGAGCATTAAAAGTATTGAGGAGAACAGTCAGCATTGTAGAGTCGATACAACCCGTCAGTGCCAAGGTTGGTGTTGAAGCACAGTGCAAAAGCTAACAATGAATCTCACCTATCAAGGATATCACCAACTAGGTACCAAAGTCCAAGCAGACATACCAACAGCAGCCTATACAGGGGCTGTGGCCGAGCCCGGCACACAGCTTAAAAAGATTAGCTCCAGTCGGAGCCTAATTTGAATTACCATAATGGAGTCGCCATCACAAAATTCACACTTCACTGAAATAAAACGCGAATAAATTGTTTTCTAGACCCTGGGAAGGACCACTACTAGACTTCCACAGCCATGAAAGGCTAACTAGTAGAACAAGGTAAAATATCTCACAAAAACCAAGCTACAACATGCAATAAAATTGGATTGTACATTATTTTTAATCAAATCAATTCAGCAAGGCAAAAGTAGCTATGAATACAAGTACTCAAACACCATAGCTCTGCTGTTTATCTAAAAGAAAAAGAGAATGGACGCCTGGCTTTACGTGGCTTTATAGTGTTTGTGACGCATGGTGTCAGGCCTGCTCTCGTTCGTTTTGGCATAAATGCTCAGAATTCAGGGGTTCTTAAAGGGAAATGACTCTTAGTGATGTTAATATTTGAAAGGGAACTGGGAACAAAACAATTGGTGTGAGGTATGAAATTGTTGACCTGTTACTTCAATTCTCTAATGATAGAATAACATGCAATTCTGGTTAGATGCCCCACAAAAGATATTTAGAGCAAGGTTCAGCAACTCTCAAATTTTGTCACAATATTTCTCCAACATTATTTTCACAGTCACGCCTAGGGAGTGTAACGTGATCCAAAAAGCGAGGTGATGACGTTTGACTAGATACAGGGAATGCTGGAATCTCGTGTCAGTAAAACATGATGGGCACACGCACACACGCACACACTCCTGCACGCACGCACACTGGCTCACAACATGTGGGAGTAGCGACGCCAGTAAGTCTGGGCTGCGTTCAGGAGTATTGTTATTAACATTTTCCCCCGTGTGTATTAAAGCCACAGCAAGGACACATCCCAGTGCTATGACTTGAGGGCTCCGCTTTGTTCTCCTCCATAATGCCGACATAATTACCACCTTAAAAAGCGCCTACCTTTCCTTTGCTCTCTCTCACATCTGCCCTGCTCTCTACCCCACCTTCACCCGTGCGGTTATGACAGGCATTCAGTGGTGGCATTGAGTAACTCACTACCTCGCAGACTGGATGTCTACATATCAGTCTCTTTTGACTCTGTGTTTTTTATAAATTAGTCAGTCCATCCACTCACAAGTCTATTGATCTGATAACCTGTCAATTTCATGTACAGTGACAGACCCTGGTTATAGTTCAGTTAACGTGTGTTCGTATGGCCATATTTGCTCCATAAATACCACTTGAATTCATTTTTTTTACTGTCTCTAGCTATTATCACATGTACAGTTTGTTGAACAACAAGTCATATAGGGTAATCTTCAAGTATGTGTGCTGTCAAGGGCTCGGTCTAACTCTGAAGTAGATCTTTTGGTTTCATCTGGTAGCCCTAGTGAACTAACACAGAAGGTAAAACAAGTTAAAAATATCAGAGGGTTCCATTTGCTCAAGTGATAATCACAACATTTTGATAAAAACTGTTGCTACTATACCCCAACAACATTAACGTTAAACAATATCTGATAAAGTCCTTAAGAAACATGGCTAACAAGAGAAGGTCTCTGGCTCATTAAGATATCCGACGAATGTACCAACTTTCAGTGGCAAGAGCAAATCATCAAACATATCTGAAATTATAAGTCCTACTCCTTGAGCTATGATGACTGTCACTTCTATAGTTCTAAAAAAAAACATTAAAATACATGGACTCTAGAGCACTGTGCTGCTTAAGATACCATCTTTGCTTTAGCTGCTGTTTCTCAGTATGCCCTGTGCTATATGCTTAGGTCAAGTTACCAGTGATAGCTTATTGACCCAGAAATATAGTTTGATACTGATATTTTTTAATAGATATGTATACCCTATATATATATATATATATATAGGGTATTGTGTCTTGTTTCCCCTATAACTTTTGACTTGCACAGAACCAGGAAATAAATAAATGGAAATTTAATAAATACATAAATTTTCAGATATAACTATGAAATAGCCTGCAGTCTGTATCCTGTATATTTTCATAACGACAAATTTTATTTTGCATCAACCTTAAAAGCCTACACCTCCACTCCCAAATGTTTAATACAGCTTTAAATAAACTACACGTTATTGAATTGAATGTTATATTGGCATCATCAAAATGAACACCACTGTTGTCTCTGTGATCACCAACAAAGTATTAAAGTTAGCGATAGCATTAGTAGACCTACATATTACGATGGCGTATTATTTCCGAGGGTGAAAACTGAAGGCAAATTAAACATAAAAGTTGCATAATCGAACTGAAATGTCAGCTTTATGTGTGAAGAATTCCCTCAAATATTAGGGAGTTGCTGTCTCTGTTAAACTGGCTTCGTGCGGTTAGTCACATAAGAAACAGATTTAACCTGAAAGAACTGTAAAGTTGTAATGTCACGTGTTGGCGATAAGATTAAAACACGCAGGCAGCCACTGGCAAAAATAGTCAGCATATCATATTATTGTCCTGCTGCGCACTTTTTCAATGAATAAATGAACTTCAGTTTTTTCGACCTCATGTAGTATACACTTCGGAAGTGAATATAGTACTGTATAATAATAATAATAATAATAATAATAATAATAATAATAATAACTACAGCAACTGTCATCATAATTAATAGTAGTGGTAAGGTTCCTCAACGGCCTGTAGCATAAAATTTTCTAGAAATCTCCTAAAATGAAAGTTGAATAACTAACATTATTTCTAATAGTTAGTTATTATATCTAGTAACTAACTTTATTACTAACAGTGACAATGGCAAATGTGTATTGACATGCATTGACACTGCAAAACAGTTAAGTGTGTGTATAGCCTCTATATCCATGGTGAATGTACAGCAGACCTAATCTTTCAAACATCCTATAATGTATGGAGTAGAAGTAGAGCCTGCATGGAAAAGTCGGATAATTGAGAACAATATAAATTTACGAAATGTACGCAAATATATACTGGTACCCGGGTAAAACAACATCGTGCGGAATATAATCTGTCAAAAATATTTCTGTAGCTTTCTGAAGACAATAAATCTACATCAGGAACTAAGTCTAGCAATGCAATAACAAATAAATAATTACAGATACTTGTGCATTTTGTCTGTTTATATAACCACATTATACCCAAAGACAAAATTTACGTCCACAAAAAGACGTCTGCCACGGTATCAAAATCACCCTACACTTAGGCCGGGATTTGTGGATGCTCCCAAATTGAATGTTGTCAGCCATTTTTTTATTTCGGTTTAATCACAACAAGGTATAATTTTGTAGATGGAATTCTATGGTGTATCAACTTCTGATTCAGTGGACAAATTCTTCCCTCATGCTGTATGACGAGTTGGGGCTCAGAAACCTGCTGCGAGTCTGTTATACTGCTAGCCGAGTATCTCCTTCGTCTCCGACAGACCTCAAAAACTGGGAGAACCCTTGCTATCTGCTTGTACCTCCCCCCATAACAATAACAATTCTTATTCGTTTGAAACGAATTTCTGCAGATCCGTAATCACATTGCATTTATTTCTACACTATTGTCAAATATTGCTTCCGAGTAATTGGAATCTCTGCAAGTTTTTCTTTTGACTAGAGTTGCCTCTTAAATAAGCAGCCTTAATGAATGAATGATCAACAACACATTAAACGAATAATTAAACTAGCATTCATACTTCTTGCAAAGCTGGTATTCAAACTTCTCCATTGGTGGCTTCAATTTATTAGTCGATTTCCGTCACAATTGCTCTTAGATTTACTCACCTCGTATTTTTATTAGGTTATTTATTTATTTTTATTCTGAGAATCAACTTAATAATAATAATATAATAACAATTACTACGTTTTAGAATTTTCTAAGGTGCACAAACAGACCCCAGTTTAAATTTAAACGTGTCTATCAGAATTTCCCGCTTACACTCACACCGCTGGCCAGCTTCCATTGTTTGAAATTATTTATTTATTGTTTTGTTTTTTTCCTTCTCACTACATTTTTTTTTCACCTCTAAACTTGTTTACATTGCATGCATACTTGCTTTAATTAGCTTCTATAACGCCTCTTAAGGTACTTTTGTTTACTTCACTTTACTACGGTAAACAGTTTTAAGTTATTCAATATTAATGGCAATTCCAGAATATATTCAGTTGCATTGGAAAAATACTTATGACATTCTTGTTAGTAATGCGATCCTAAACAGGCGGTCAAGAGATTAATTAACTTGCCATTTGTCTGGCCTGTGTTGATTATTGCCTGTACAATACGATGCAATTACGAAGACGTTTTACAGGGGTTCCGTTTTAAAAATCAGGTGGAAGGTTTGTTTTATGCACTTCAATAACAGCTCTTTCTATATAGTAGGCCGCGTATACCAACGGAAAAGTCACTGTGTATTAAATTACGTACAATTTTTGAATGCTTATTATTCTGTGTGGCACCTTTCTTCACAGACCCAGGATATCAGGAATGGGAATATAAATAATGTAATATATATGTTTATTATTATTGACAAGTAGCTATATGAGTCTACTCAACTGTTTCAATTTAAGATTGAAGTTTATTTAAAATACTTTCGATTTTCATCTTCACTTTAAATACTGCTTTAGTCTCGCACGCTTTGTAATAGGTTAAACATTTAAGCGTGAGACGCATGAGCGCCTCAAGCTTACCGCAAAGCACAATTTGACTTTTTGCCAGCAGCAAATCATTGTCAAGTTAAAAATGGAATGTAATCCTTTTTAAAAATTACTATGACTTGGAGAAAACAGAGTGTGGGCCTGTATTATGAAAAGTTTGCCATTTTGTTCGTAGGAGGGACAGATTATATACAATATCACTTTGTCACACATGCTATGTCATTAGATGAACTGCTGAAATTAAATGCTTTTGTATTCATATCCTCACATATCTACACAATATTCTGCAATTAATTTGGCAGTTTACGTTGCATCTATTGATAGCACCATCTGATTGGTGAGATTGTAACAGTTCCATCGCTGAATTTAGGCATACAATGTACACTTCATGCCGTGTAGAGGGATAGAACTGGTGCAACTATTGCAGTGCGGTTGGATTTTAAATTTAGCATCAATTAAGTAGCAAGACGCAATGGTTGAGTAAAGTAACATCTACATTTGAAATTTTTCCAAATCTGCCTCTGATGAAAATGTATAGGCCCAATTTAAAATTGAAATGTTATTGCATCATCGCGGATGTTTCTCAAATCACTTTCTATTGAAAAGGCCCGAGGCGAAGTTTATAATGATCATTATTCGTCACAAAATAGGGAAGGAAAAAAAGAGTACCTTAATGAAAGGATAATGCACACCAATATTCCTAAAATCACACTGAAACTGTTACATTTGCATTTCATTCGTATTAATTCATATTAGCGTTTAATTTTGTCAACTAAGTTTGATCACACACATTCTTAAAATGTAGGGATGTGTCGCACTCGTATATTAAAATCCGACCGTTTATATGTACATAAGTATAGGCGGATGTTGATATTGATATGTGGTATTATAGCAACTAAACCATAATTTATACAACCTCGCCATGATTCCCGAAATAAAGGGAATCCGTGTAGTATTTTGCCTGAGGCTGCGTCATAGCTTATTCACTGGAGTTAACCCCCTACAAGTAGCCATATATAATAAACACGATGCAAGCTGATGAAATAAGTCTGTTTACAAACATTAAGGTGAACCGAGAGCATAAATAAGGCGGCTTGGTTGAAATTATAGTGTTTAGTTCTCCAATTACATCAAATAACATGTCTTAAATTACCGTTAGCAGGAGAATTTCAGCTTTCATGAAAAGCCACAGTCTAAACCAAGTCTCATGTGTATTTATTTATTTGTGGACTTGCTTTGGTTAAATTGCCGGTTTATTTCTTGAGGTCGCTTACTTACTCTCTGTTGTTATTGTAAGTCATCCCCTTGGATTACGTTTGTACAGTTGCTGAATATTTTTAAATGATGGTCAGACTAAGTGTCAGGATGCCACACACCCACACTGTGTAAGAAGCCCAGTGCTCGTTTAGGACATCCGTTTAGATAGCCTGAGTGACAAGCTGAATTGTAAAGATGGCTTATGTTATCTTTCTAATAAAACGATACCCCTTCGTATTTCATTACTACAATTCTCTTCTGCTATGACCTTCGGAAATTCAGACTTGTATAAAACTAAAATATAAATTAAGCATGTGCGGCACTGGCGCGTTAAAAAGCCATTTTATACACCGGTCAGAGTGTAATTGTACTCGTTGTAATGGTTCGCTTCATGAAGCATTTTGTTTCTAAAGCCCTGCTTTAGATGTTCGGTGTTTTAAACTAGTAAATATTGTAAACTACTGTTTCAAAAGCAGCATCTGAATCAGTCTGGCATTGAGAGATAAAAGGCAGCTTTCTTTAACGAATGTTAACTGATTTAATTGGGCTTGCCCTAAGGGTAGAGTGACATAGTACGACCTCGCATCCAATCAGCAAGCGTGCTGGTAGAAGGCGAGTGGGGTTGTGACACATCGGATCCATATGTACGAAGAGGCCAGTGAAATTGTCAAGTTTTCCAATGATTTCTGGGAGTTTTGCTCTTAACTATTTTAGCCTAATATATTAAGTTTTTTTCAAGGATCTGGAAGAATATTTTGAACGTTTGGAATATTTTTTCAAGTTGTCGTTTTTTCGTAGTTCCTGTTATACATTTTGGGGATGGATACGGTCCAACCTTTTCTTCGCTAGTGGTGATTACTTTATGTAAAGCTTTCTAGCCCGTCGTTTTTTTATGGACTCCTTGATCAATGATGACTATGAGTTCAATGTCTGATAGTTTGATTGCTTCAGACCCTTCAAAATCTGCTTTTTTAGAATTTGGGCACGGGCTCCCTGCTCATCAGTCACATTCTGCGGGACTGTCTCATAACCACTACCCAGTTCACGGCTTGCACGCTGGCGGACACGCGCAGCACGATAGTCCTTTCACGTCCACCGCGGCTTCTTATGGGCGCACTCTGGGGTATCCCTACCCGAGTACCGTAAACGCTCACAATCCGAGTGCTTACCTTTCTTACCAGCACAATAACCACGGCAGCACTTTGAGGCACACACGAATAGAAGATACAGGTACGTGTAATGCAGCTGTAAAGCAGTTGCATATTTCAAATCCTGGATTATGTAAAATGGAATGTGTTTCAGTGATGATTAAATCAAATCAATAATAAGCATATATTTTATACATTAGATGTGTGTGTGTGTGTGTGTGTGTGTGTGTGTGTGTGTGTGTATGTATTTCATTTAATTACTATATTTAATTGGGCTAATAAAAACAACATGTTGATAACATGTGCCCAGGTTAAGGTGTCTGTTATTATAATTGCCATCAATAAAGTTCAGAGAAACCGAGAATATTTTTTTTAATGATTTGCTTCTAAAAATTTAAAAAATAAAAGCAAAGTGCAATATAAATTGTGCATTTAATTGACCAATGCTTCTTTAACCCCGTGTCACAATTTTAACCTCATTGCTTCATAAATTTACTCCGCACCCTAATGATAATGTACGAAACATTATTACAATATTAGTCCTTAAAAGATTACCCGTACGCGCTCCTGATATATTTTGCTTTATTAGTCAATTTCTGGCATTCTATTCAGACCACCGTGAAATATTTGCCGCGATTAACGTTTTGAAGAGCTTTTGCGAGAATGCTTTTGGTGACCCTTCCCAAACAAGTATTTTTGCAACATTGCAGTTGTTTAAAGTGCACGTTTTCCAGGATGCCTGTTATTATTATTATATTATTTTTGAAAAGCGTGTGTTGAACATTTTAATCGGTTTATTATACAATTTTACTATGTTAAATGTAAAACGCCGTATGTAGAAACTACGCATCATATTCAAATACCTTGTTTTATATTACCATCTATTATTGTGAAGCCTGCGTCAGTCAGAAACACTTGTTCGTGTATTTGTGGGCTTAAATAAGATTTTGACTAAGATCAATGACATTCATAATTGTATACAGAACCATAAAGTTAAAGAACTGAACCTTTTAAACGCATCACATCATATAATTGTCTCTGGGTGGCTTGCCTCGGGCCTAGCTACGAGACCATGCAGTCCAAAAAAATGTTTTATATGAATCATAGGATTGCAGATACATACTTCAGTAATCATTTGTATTAATAATAAGCAAATTATTTAAGTGAATAAGTCAAGCAGATCGGAAGAAGTATATCTTCAACGATTTGTCTTATGATATCTCCAAAATAACCTTAATCTTTAACCGTCTCGGAAGCTTTGAACTTTAATCATCAGTCGCAAGTAGAAAGCACCTATTGTATTATTATCTTATGCTCAATTCTTAATGAACAATGGAGACATTTGTTGGAGAATCGTTTTGTGTACCTGCTTTGATAAAGGTGGGTATTTGGATTTTGGCGGCAGTGGCTGTGAAATGCGAAAAGGTTTTGAGGCATTCAGACATGTCTTTTTTTTACAGTAATTCTAAATAAAAGCCGACTTTAGTTATTATTGGAAAATGTTACTTTGTTGCTATAGGGCATTTTTTGCACTTTTCGCACTTTTCGCCACGAAAGTAGCCTACATTTCCCCTAAAAACTTAGAACCTGCGGTGAAAGTACTTAAATAATTTAAACAATACAGTCTTTGCTACGGAAAAATATAATCGCCTTGATGTTACTTTCAGAATAATGTCCTAACCTGGGTCATTAAAAAGTCATTTTTAAACCTAAGAGATTTCACAACAATATCATCAACAACAAATGATGACAATAATACTAATTACTAATAATACTACTAATAATAACACCAATAGTAATCAACATTACTGTTCAAGAATGAACATATGTTCAAGAAATGTGGTGTAGATCTGGAATGTGTCCTACATTCAGATTTACTACGGAAACCTGTAAATCAAGTTGACTTTGATTATATATATATATATATATATATATATATATATATAGTCAGGACGTAGTATCTGAAATTGTGTGTATTGAAGTGATATTAAATACATTACATTAAAACAACTACTAAAAGGGGTATACTAGCTGCACATATATGCATGATGACCTAGTCTGCTGAACAGACAGCTGGCATTATTTATTTATAGTAATAACAAAGACTTAAGACTTAAAACTAAAATTATCTAAAAAAATCCTCACCTTATTATAAGCAATTTTGCAATATGCTGGTAACATGACTATAAAATTACTATTGTGTTTAAGTCAGTGTGCTCTGAAAAAGGTTTCAAAATTATTTGAGCTATTTTAGTAAAAAGACACTGAATGTTACTTTTGCACAAGCTTTTTAACTGATGCTTTAGTATTAGTTGCACTTAGTACAGACCTAAAGACCTAAATTTAATGAGAGGGAAGTTATGTTTATAAACCGAACAGTATTTTCCTTCAAATATGCAATATAACCATAACCTGTGTATATATGTCATTGTTATTAATAGTGAATGTGTTGACAGACACAAATTTGAATTTGTTTCTTGATTGCTATTTTCCAGATCACGAGAAGCCAACGGTCATTGAGAATGGAGAAATCCGCCTCAATGGCAAAGGCAAGAAGATTCGGAAACCTCGGACCATTTATTCGAGTCTACAGCTGCAGGCCCTCAACCAGAGATTCCAGCAAACCCAATACCTGGCCCTGCCTGAGCGTGCAGACCTGGCAGCTAAATTAGGCCTGACCCAAACACAGGTAAAAAAATAACCAAACCCTTTCAATAGAAATAATATCAGAAATCTATGATGGATGTTTCTTACATGGTTCTACACAGTGACATCTAAGCAAATCGTGTAGTGTGGGGGAAGGCATTATTGTGTGAAAAGGCATTCAATACATTTTTTGAACCTTCATCGAAAAGGCCCTGTGCATAGACTGATAGCAAATACTGAACTGAAATATATTTCTAAAAGGAAAGAGGTCATTTAGGTTGTATTTGCTAACTTGTTAAACATGAGTTCAATATTAAAGTGATCAAAGTCTTAATTTAAACATGACAATGATTGAACCATAATTGGTGATATGCAGTTTTTGTCAAAGCAGGTTGATATTTCTTGTGTTATTAGGATAGGGTAACAATGGTATACAATCCGCTGTGACTAATAATTAAACAATGTCGTGCAATTGTTCTTTTGCGCTGTAAATCAATGGTTAAATAAGCAATCATATCTGAATGGTAAATTACATGTCAAACTTTTAGATATGGTGATAATTTGCCTATTTATACATTTATACGATTTGTTAAAATTTGAGTCCATGTGTATTGCTTAGTACTTCATACAATGTGTAGAATGAACAATAACATGTGGTCCTTCATGTCCTTCGATAATTTCCCTGACGGAGTAACAGAGCATGCTTTTTGAGACAGACGCTGCTAAGACTAGTACATAATTGAGTGAAATTTCTAAACTAAGCTAAATTTATCCTGGACCATATATACTTCACTAGTGAGGGGATTTAAAATTGAGAAAACAATTGTTTGCCTTCAGTTATCGGCAAATGGATGTTGCGTGAAAGGGGTTTGTAATTGAAGTGTCTAAGGGATTCACAGTTTCAACAAATATTTAAGTAATTTCTAACCTCTTTAGTGGCAGGAGCATTTTGATGTGTTGCTTAAAGAATGCTGTTTTTTATAATATTTAGTGTGGACATTATGTCATAATGGCCCTGCTGTGTGATCTCGTCTCTTGGTATGAAGGGAATCGAGCCCCGGTGGTCTCTTTTACCACTATAAACTATCACCGGTTTGTGTGTTCAGTTTTAAACATTGCTGCTTGCATTCCTTGCAGATTGTCAAGGTGAATTGAGTGGTGGGTTCTTAAGCTTTATCTGTGTTCCAGTTGACTGTACATTTTTACCATTTACTTCTCTGGTAAAGCACTAAACTGTTCATATCCCCAAGTTGCCAAAGAGAAGAGAAGAGATTAACTACACCAGCTGTCTCTACAGTTCATAAGCACCATAGCCGCCTGTGAGAAATCATGTCAACATTTTAATAATTCTAAGAAACTGTTAATTCAGGGAAACCGAGAATTTTTGTTCATTTTTACTTTGACGTAACATGGTTTCAACATTTATTTAGATATTTTTGAAAATACAAAGAATAAATTTAATCGCTGAACCAATTTCTCTTTATAATAAAATTAGAACAATTTTTTTTCGGACCACTTGGGCGACTCACAAAGATTTAAGGGATTGTCTTTAAAGATTATACTCTCAGTATTACAGAGAACAAATTGCAGATGATGTGAGACTTTGCACAGCAGCTTTAAACAGGTGATGCAGAATCAAGGCTTTAGTCCAAGTCGTACCCAAAAAGGGCGGTGTAAACTCATTGGGGCACATATACTACAACTTTCAGAAGCATTTAATTTCTCAGCAGGCTGGTAGTTCAGGAAATGTGGTTATTCATTGGATGTTTTCTTGAACGTGTCTGGGTTGCAGTACTACGTTGTTTGGGACACACTGAAAGTCAAAATTGCATACGTAATTTTCTTTAAGGTCAGAAAAAGAAAATACTGAATGTGCAATGCAAAATAGTAGAAGTAGAAGAATTCAAACCAGTAGAAGAATTCTGACCGGAAAACATGATTGCGCGAGCTTATTAGACGATGGCAGCGCCGTCTTTCCTACTTGAACAGAAAAATGTGAGATGTCTTCTGTCTGTGTCGAAGGACGGCTGAGATGTGAGTGCTTAAGCTCTTACAGAACAAGCCCTGTTCCCATTAGAGCCTCATCTCGCAAGCATTGCGTTAAGTTCACAGCTGTCAGTGATGTATCCTTTTTGTGAACGCGTCCCAAACTACCCACCCCGAGTGTAAGAAGCAATTACTTACTGGTACCAATTTTATGGTAGTGGTGAAAATACCTGCTAGTTTTTATATGTGAAAAAAAAAAAAACCTCAGGACCTTGTAGTAACAATTATTTTCATTAGACTGTTACATTTATAATTGTTTGACAGTATAGTATTTCTCGTTTTGGTATTTTGTTCATAAAAAGGATTTACAAAAGAAATATTTATTTTGCACATAGAACAAAATGGTTAATGCTGTAATTATATAGTAAGCATTTAATCTCAGAATGATGCCAATCTATCAACATGGTCATGTCAAAGCCTAAGGAAGCTTGACTGTATATTAACAGGTAACAGAACTGGAATTTTGTTAGCACTGATGGCAATTTTTTTAATTTATTGCACATACTTTATATTTTCTGTAATTGCTAAATGGCCAAATATTTTCCTATGTATTAAGTGCTAAATGGCAATTGATTTTCGTGGCAAGTGTTTTCAAAATATTTACAGTTTCCGAGTAAATAAAAGATTTCACGGCAAGCAGATGAACTCTGGAACCAGTTCTTCAGATTGGGAGATGGATGTGGATATCATTTGAAGAGTTATTTGTTAGTACAGTATATGGTCTCTGTAGAGTTCTGTGTCTTGGGTAGTGTGGCAACGGTTTTCTTGCGTCCCTTTTATGGCCGTGCTGTGTACATTTTCAGGCAGTGCCTTGGTTATATTTAAAAGCAATCCACTTTTTAAACCATCCACTTTAGTTTTCATGTACACATGCCAACTTGCTTAGGGGCTCCATTCTCTCGCTATCGCCCACAGACTCCATTGCAGGAGAACTTATACAAAGGCCTCCAGTAAGGCGCACACACATACACACACACACATTGATGTATGCGCGCACACACACACACACACTGATGCACACACACATTAATACGGATTAAAAAAAACATACAGACACACATACACAAACAGACCATGTATATTTTTGTTTGCCATGTTACCCAATGCCATTGCACTCTTGTCCCCTTTGGTTACAAACTGTGTTAATGCTTAGTACTGTTGGACCTGGAGAATTTTTTTTTCCCCATCTTAAAACATCACTATGTACCTTTGGTGGTTGATGTTACAAACTTTACAACTTCAGTGTCACCTATGAGCATATGGATCCTATTGGGGCTTAAGGATGCCAGTTATATATGGAATTTCCATAGCTATTTAGTAATTTAACCCAAGAATAATGCTTGATTAAATGCACCTATTATGTACAAGAAGTCACTTCATACAAGGCAGCTTATTCGTTACATTTTATGTCCAACCAAACACAATTACTGCTTTACATATAAACTACTGTGCAAAATTCAGGCACATTCAGACAGTTATGGTACATGGGAAACATGAATTGATTTAGAACCTACTTGCAAAAAAGAGTTATTTTATCAAATGATGATGGCATACTCTTAAATGTCTGTAAAACGTTTAAAAACGTTTTCATGCAATTCCAGCCACTTTTGAATTTCCTAGTAGAGTAGTGGAATGGAGTTTCACATGGGGTAATTACTAGAGGTTTATATCCATAATAAATTCAAATTATTTAAATGACACGGGTTGACATTGTTATATCAAGGTATATTGAGCAAAGAAGCGGTAATTACAATAATATTTTCCATAAAGTTGTCTTTAAGCAGTAGAAAAACTTGAATCATCTAAAACTTGCCGAGCAGTGCAAACAGAAAGATGGATTATTGGTTCATATTGTATAAGGTCTACCTATTACACAAAATAATTTGAATGAGTAATATCTCCTTAAATCTCATGATTCTAGGCACGTCCAACAAACTACACTAGCTGAACTTGTCTAAAAAGGATACACAACGGGAAAACTACTGCAAAATCAAGTCATTGACCTGTTGGGTTCTGTGTCCATGGCAATGAAGCAAAAGTTTTAGGGTATATTAATATGCATTTAACTATGTTAGTGAGCATTGAGTCTTTAATGAGTTAGCCAGGCACAAAAGGTCCATTCTGAGTTGTTATGGTTTAACTAGGAATCTTGGACATACTGCTGTATGGTATAATTTCCAAATAAGTAAATGAAAATGTATTCTGCTGTCAAGAAAGTATGTGAGATGCTTGAGAGCAATTATGCCAGAGTTGTAGTGGAAAGCTATTTTTAATAGTGTTTAATGTGCCAAAAAACGTTTTCAACCTAGCAATGCTTTTCTTCTCAAGTACCTGCTAATATTCGGTTTAATTGTAACACTGGGTTCATGATACAAGCCTTTATGATAAAACTGGAAATTGTAGCCGCCTGGAAGGCTCTCGATACTTCAAAAAGTATTAATTAGATTCCAGCAGGTTCATTGTGAAAGCTAAATTAGTAGAGAATATCTTACACATGGACAAATGTTCAACCGGGTTAAGTCTTGGGGATCGAGTTTGCCAGTTGAGAGCATCCACAAAGCCATTTCTTAGTAGATTTGAATGAATGTAATTGATTATTGTAACGTTGGAACATCCTGGGGCATGGCAGAGAGTACCTAATGTTTGGCACAAATGTCCTGGTATGTGTTGGAGTTCATCATAGCTAATCTTTGCTAGCGAGGACTCCAGTACCAGTGGATGAAATACAATCCTAAAACATACAAAGATCCCCCAACATATTTCATAGCGGGCAGGAGGTTTTTGTTCTTTTTCTAAGCATAAACTTCCCATTCATCAAATTAAATATCCTGTTGATCTGACCATAAGACCATTATTTAGTAACTTAGTAACCTTACCATGAGAGCCAACTTTACTGTCATGGAGTTCCGACATTCACCATCTTGGTAACTTTTGATGCCTGAAATGCCAGTTTGTTGTGTTTCCAAAATATCCCTTTCACCTTACTTTTCCCTTGGAAACCATCTGCCGAGCAGCCTTTTGTGGAAAGACACCCTTGCGTCATCACCCTGGAAGGATTCTTGTACCCTTAAAGTTCTTAATAATGGCCACTGCAGTGTAAATTGTTATATTGCCATGGAGGTCAATGACAATTGACGATTGAATTTATTTCTTCTAGTTTGTGTTTTTGTTCCTATTTTGTTCCCAGGGGAGCACATACATATAGATGGAGCTGTACATTATAATTTTATTTTTTATTTCACATTCAAAATCCATTCAGTGATAAACAGATTGAATATGAAAGGCGATGAAAGCAGACCGAAGGATTCTTCCTCCAACTGGATACGACTTGAAACTGGTCTCAGTGTTTTAAAAAAATCGCTGCTTCTCTGTTTGAACACACTTGAATACTGTACAAGCATAACCTGAGAGCAGAAGGCACTCAACTGCTTTTTACATGTATTCCTTCTAGGCACCATACAAGTCAAAGTACTCATACCCCTTATGTCTCTTACTCAAGAGCAATTAAGCTGAGTTTGCCTATAAAGAAACAACAATGAATACATTTGCGGTTAGAGGATTCAGGCGGATAGCTGTGTTTATTTTTTATTTTGTTTGATCAACTCAGCCCCATTGTACCCCTGACATACAAGACAATTCAAAATGTATTTTAGAACTAAAGATAGCTCAATAACTGGCTGATGTAGCTGGCGGTGAACGGACTGGCATATTTCTGGGACCTCCAATGGATTTCTGTTCCATCAATGTACACCCTAAACCACCTATTATTTTCAGGCGGCATCGTATGACACATGAAAAAACTACAAAAAATAAAACCCTAACAAACTTGTAATATTTTAAAATCGTTTCACTGTTCCATTAGAGGCCTCGAATCCATTATCTCAAAAGTAGAAATTATGTTTTATTATACTATGATTTGAAATAAAAAAAATGGCAGGAAAAATAGGACACAAGTAAACAATTTGGCAAGCATTTTCCAGCCATTTGATCTATAAACACAAATGAAGGCACATAAACAAGTGGCACACTGCAGATGCTAAGGGCCACATTCTCCCCGCATATGGCTTTTTACTGGAGAAGGCCACTGATGGATTCCCAACCACATGTGACGGAAGGGTCGCCTAAAGCAGGCAGGTTGAAAGACCTTTCTCTCCACTGCTGATCTGCATGCTTTCACACATGTGTTGCTTTTAAGCTTGCGAGAAAAACTGAGTGATGGAAATCTCAAAGGCCATCGGCAATCTGCGTTTTCGACTTTATGAGAATTCTGTTTCAAATATGCTCTGCGCATGAAGACATTTTAAAATATATTGTTCAGTTTTACTACCAGATATTGCTTTCTCATTTTCCGTCTGACTTCACAATAGACAGATTAAATACAGACTCGTGGTCACTTTAGTGGATTTTAATAATTTCTGCGGTTACAGAAAATTTTTTGCTACTCCACTTTCAAATGTATTTAAATCACCCTATTGTTCCAAATATTTACAAAAACGATAATAAAAAGTCAGTTTGGCGTGCCTTCTTGTTTACAGTTTACTGGCGAGCCGATTAGGACTTATTTATTTCACATTTTAACTGTCTGACTGCAGTTGTTAGACCCAGGCATCATTGCCCCAATGAAAAATGTAAAGTAGAACATTGGGCATAACAACAACAACAAAATCTTTGCCAATGTTTCCTTTTTTAACATCTCTGCTAATAGACAAGCCTGAATGACTACCCTTTGGAGATTACCTTCAACTTCTTTAAAAAGGGAATAAGAATCATGCAGAATTTAAATGGAACAATAACAAGGGCATGCTATGTAAATGTACTGTATCCTTTAATCTTCCTTGGTCGTGCCTTATTTTGCCAAATATGAAGGTGATAATAATAATACCTTTCTTATTTTACATTTTGACAACTAGATACATGTTATTGCTTACCAACAATTATTGGTGGCAGTGACTTAATGGATGCAGTTATAGTCATTTAGGCTTGTTTTGTTTTCTGTGTCTTTTAAGGTTAAGATATGGTTCCAGAACAAGCGCTCCAAGTACAAGAAGATCATGAAGCACGGCTCGAACGGGCCAGAAGGAGAGCTTCTTCATACCACTTCATCTATTTCCCCATGCTCACCAGGGCTCCCACCGTTATGGGACGTGTCAATGGCGAACAAGGGGGTGCCCATGCACTCCAGCAGTTATGCGAACAACTTTGGACACTGGTACCCCACCCACCACCAGGATACTATGCCTAGATCTCAAATGATGTGATGAGATCGCTTCAGTTGGTGCACTAAAAATATACCATTGCATCCAATGATTTCTAACGACATTCAAGATATATAAATGTGTTTCATTCATTTTTAAAATATATGTATATACATTTAAAATGTTTTCTGTTGTTGTTTTTATTATTATTATTATTTTATATATATATATATATATATATATATATATATATATATATAGTTGAAAGTAGGACATGCCTTTAATTGAAAGTGTTATCAAAAACGATTTTCTCCTTTTGGTTTTTAATGTATAGAACGTTTTCTTTTTTTTTTTCTTTGAAAATGCTAGATCAGTAATGATATAAATGGAAAGACAAGGGTTTACTTTGCATGGATTTTGAATTTTGGTTCTATTCGGATAATTTGTTCAATGGGTCAATGCTTGTGTCCTTCTCTTTACAGTTTGAAGGGAAGCCGGAGATTTTTTAGCATGTGAATATTTGCAAAGAATTATGAATTAGTAATAAAAAAAAAAGAAAAATACTAAATTCGAATTGTGTGTGATTATTATTTTATTATTTCATGGCCATTTATTACATGTGACCTTAAACTATAAAAAATTCAACAAATCAAATTCTATTACAAAAGTTATTGAAAACAGTTTAGGACTAAACCCACTATTGTTTGTAAATCGTGGTATACATCCAATTTGTTCCACCACTAAACAAACAGTTTTTAGTTCGTGTTTATAAAAATGATTGATGGCTATCATAGCTTACGTAGACATGGAAGAAAGACCTTATAACAAGCAAACGTTTTGATAGGGTGATTTTACTGCCATATTTAAAAGAGGAATAGCTACTAATAATAATAAATGTAAACATTTCCTTTTGACTACGCTTGGAGCAAGTTACTTTTAAAATAGGCCTGATCTGTTTCATATCTCAACGCGAAGCTTTAAGTCCCCCACACTATTATTCATTAGGTAGTAGGAAAAATACATTCTAACGTGGGTCTGAATAAATAATAATTTCCCATTTAAATTCTGAATAGTATAGCCCTATGACTCATTCCGCTGAATCATTATCATGGTATCTTTTTAAGATTTATTTTATTTAAACTTAAATAAAATAGCATGGAGCATCACATTCAACATATAGTTTCAAATAGTATTGTCTGCAATAGATGAATTTATTAAATTATAATTCAACATTGATTCTTCTTCAGAAAATTGGAAACATATTGGAAAAGGATTAATCTAACCGATCGGTAAAAGTTTTGAAGTTACTTCAAATTACTTACAGAAGCAATCCTATTGCATTGTTTGTTTTTAATGCCAATAGAAACAATTTGGCAAAATATTTCATAATGAATAAGTTCTTCATTCACAATTACATGATGCAATTAAAATACCCGAGAATGAATGCTGGAAAAAATCGAAAATAAACCCAAACAATTCAGTGTTTTTATTATTTTACAATATTTGTGACTTAAAATGTATTTTGAGAGATCAACCTATTCATGCCCACAGGGTGAACCATAGGATGTCTTGAGGAGTTTTGGAATTAATTTTAAGATTAATTGCTTCATTTGACCACGCCTTATTCAGAGTTTTTAATGACACATGCGGAGTTTTTAAATAAATAAGTATTTCTATAAATGCATACAAAATAAATGATATCATGGGTCTGATTGATATTAATTTGTGTTGGCATTTTAGCCTCTTTATTACACGATCAGAATTCGAGATAATACGGTTAAAACATCAAATACCGTTAACATTGCCAATCCGATTACCTTTTAACATTGAATTGCTTGGACTATTATAAAAGTTTAATAGCATGTACAAAATGATACACAATGCTTAAAAACTAAAAAAGCACACTTACACAATTCTAATTATTGATATTACGATACGCACTAATATGCATATGCGCAGCTTTTGAAAGCGTAGGCTATCCAATTTTACAACCAATTCAAAAGTAGTCCTAAAGGTTGAGTTGAAAATACCTGGTCATTTATTATACCAATAAATATTTATGTCAATAAAAATGTCTAGCTATTAACTGTAATGTATAATGTATAATTAAAAAAAACAACAACAACAGCAACAATAATGATAATAATAATAATAATAATAATAATAATAATAATAATAATAATAATAATAATAATAATTAAGCTTGGGTCATGAAATGCGACATTTGTACAATTTGTGGATCGTCAGAGACTGCCTGCAGGAGATTGCGCTTGCCGTTGAACTGGTCCAAAGTCAGGTGCAAAGAGAAATCGATCATTTATCAACAGTATAACACAATGGGTCAAAGCTTTTAGTCCCCAAAAACATCTGGACAAGCAGACATTAGAGCTATTTAAAGAATATCGGATGCTTTATGAAATGGGCTCACCAATTAAGCTAATTTGGGACACAGCTTGTTATGCTTGTTAAATAAAGCTTTCATTCTAGCAGGATAATTACAAGCAGGATAATTTACTGCCTTCAAAATGTATTGAATTTTTTTCTTTTTTTCTTTTTCTTTTTTTTTTAAATACACGCACGCACACACGCAGACACACACATATACGTGTGAAGCATCCGCATCCACAGCCAGTAACAAGAAACGACTGGTCGAATGGATTTTATTATATCAAATTACTTGCAGGTGTAAGATCACACACAAATAAGGAATGTGTGAAGATTTCCAAAGTAAAAGAGTCAAAAATGTATCACGTGTTTCTTATTTTCTTTATAAAGTGTATTTTTTATTTGATGCTGGAAAAAACTATGGCTTTTATTTTCGTCTATTTAGATTGGATTGGAACTTTTATTAGTCTAGCGTAATTGTAATTTTAAATTTGTGGAAAATATCCAGGTGGAAAAATATGATTTCAAAATATTTCATGGAAATTTAGAAAAAATATAAATGTATTCAAATAAACGTATTAGAGAGGTGCTTTATCGTACATTTTCATTTTCAATTTAACTGTAGGCATTCTTCTTAATTTCGGTATTTAAGGACGAGATAGTAGTTATCGAGATCTTGAAATTAATAATCGCTCGCCTAAATCACAAACAACTATCACAGAAACTATTGAAACTAAAACTGTAAAATACTTATTAAACAACAACATATGACCTCAAACCCAGAGAGCAAAAACAATCTTTATTCTATTTAGTTTCCGTCTTGATTTAAATGCATTCACACGTCAAATATACCGTCTCACACATAACACAACTTTCCTTATAAAGAAAACGACAATATTATTAAAACGAAATGATAAATGAACAGCATTCAATTAGAAACTTTTGTCTGATTGATAGCATGTATTGCACATTGTAGCGCAGTGTGAACCATATATTTGCATGTTTAACACGAGCCATTCAAGATAGCTGGAGTAAATAAAAAAAACGTCAAGTTTAACAGTGGTTAATAACGGTATAAGTTTTTTCAGAAAATTGAGATACCTTTGATTTAACATTTCCCTTCTGCAAACACAAATGAATGTCTACGCGATGTCCCCATAAAAACAGACATACAAGTTATTTTGATGTGTTATGTAAAACACACACTTTTTCATAAGGGCCTATTTAGTTGCTTAACATGCCTTCTCACCCAGAGCTGGAAATCACATTAATTTACTACATTTAAAAGACAAAAGTTCAGTTTAAACAATACAAAATAAACCGTCACACCCAGCCAGATAAATTCCTATCGTTTGTGGGTCTCAACAATAAATAAATAAATAAATAAATAAATAAATAAATAAATAAATAAATAAATAAATAAATGATCATCATTAGGATAATATTTCTCAGCAATTAGGAATAAAGGAACTAAAGAACCTGAACCTTTTTTAAAGAGACAAATAATTTCTTCATATAATACGTCCATTTGTAAAATATTAAAGAGATAAATAAATAAAGTAGGAATCTTGAGCAACCTAAAAAAGCAACCTAATGCTCGATTTTTTTTTCTTCCATGATACAGTTAACAGATAGATAAAGAGCAAATTTTCTCTCTGTCTACAATTGACATGAGGTGTAAAGGTTCCTACTGTGAAAATTGAAGCTTGAGTTTCAATGCAAAGCGCCACACCGACAATTTTTTATGGGTCGCACTAGAAGCTACATTGCTCATCAACCTACACTAAAAAACTGCTATAAAATTGATTAATTTGGTTTGTCTTTGAAAATGCATGTTGGTGGCATAATAAAATACCTATTCTGTATCACACTCTGATGTGCTCTACTGAGTTATTGTTTGGAGATAAGGACAAAAAAAAGGGGAGAAAAAAAAAAAGAAACAAACGTTTTTTTAGACCAGCTCTGGGTGCAAATATTTCATCCATCTGTCCTAACTGAGTTCCGGAACTCCCAGAGTGACATCTCGAGAGTAGCCTAATTAATGTTATTAGCTTGTAAGCGTATATTATAAATGTGGCCTCTTCCATTGTATAATCTGTCGCTTTTTATCTGTGATTTATAATTATTTTTTACAGAAGAACAGAGACTGGGTAAGGTCGCTTTTAATAACATCTTAAACCTGTGTTTTACATCTTCAGGCCTTCATGTACGACCTCTTTGCACTCGACCACATGTGTTGCCCAGCAGGTAAAACCAGTTTCTTCAATTGATATTATTATTATTATTATTATTATTAATAATAATAATAATAATAATAATAATAATAATAATAATAATAATAATAATAACCAATTATCTTCATTATTGCATTAGCTTTTTTATTTGCAGTTGTCTGCTTAGAGTTAGTGGCATTTTTACACTTAAACAAGCTGGCCATACTCTGTGTAGTAATAGTCGGGGTTCTTGATTTTAGGAGGCATTCGTTGCACTAAGCACTAAGCTAGAGCTGTTCAAGTTGTTAACAACTGCTGAGAATGGTTTATGGTGTGACAGGAAGGCATTTCAAATTTTGTTCATTATTTACTTCCCTTCACAGCAATGTAATGGTCTGAGAGGTACCTGACAAGCCCCTCCCCTGATGAATCAGGGGAAAACTGTCAGTAATATTTAAAATTAAGGGGTGGATTTTCGTTCTGACATGCTGTAATATAGGTTTTCAAGGTTTAAATTAACATTATAAATGTCAAATTATTTTTAAAATTACTTTATCAGACAATGAGGAATTTAGACAATGATGGAAATGCAATGAAATGATGAACCCGTTTGGCCCTGTGGAAGTAAGTAAGAAGACATTCCTTGCTCCTAAGAGAAACCATGACCAGATTATTATCTGGAGGGATATAGGGAGACACAACTCTCTACTATCTGCATTGAAATACAGAACCCTGTGACAAAGTTAGTGACTCGTGTATCTATGGCTCTAATGTGTATGTAAATCAATCAAGAAATATTTCTTACAATATATTCCAATTAATGACCAAGTCTCTTTAACTTGGGGTGTTGCCTTATGCTATCTAATTTTAAACAAACAATAGGCAATGAAGTCTAATTTTAACAGTAGTCAATAAAAAACAATCCAAAAGTCAAAATCTGAATGCTATTATGAATAGTAAAAATTTTAATTGGAATGACAGATATTATAATATAAAATATACAGACCCTTTCCTCAGGCTGGAACTGTCTTCCAGAAGACCTCTTGTTCACATCTCCTTGTCTTACACATGTGCTTCCCCTTATCCCCTCTGTGAAGTCACCATACATGTTTCATTGTCTCTAGGACCCTTTACCCCTTCGGGCTATTCCTGAACTTCCATGCGGATGACCAGAAAGTGAAGTGTTAAGCGAAAAGCTAAGCGTAGACTCAGTCTCGGAAACTTACCTCTGATGGATATCAGATCTAGTGCACGGAAAGGTGAACATGGGCTGACAAGTCTCCGGGAAACTGTTTTGTTTCCGTAGTATAAATTCCTTGATAAAAGGACGCCGTGTTGATTAATTTGGCTACTCCCAACCTTCTTTATATACCCCTTCCCTTGCTGGGTTAGCAGAGATTATGGGCCTTGTTTACTTGAAGTCCATTGGAAGAAAAAAAGTGTTATTGAATGGAGTGGCAAGGCATCACAGCAAATTATAGGCAATTTCACATCTCAAGATTAGAATAATAGGAGCTCAATTTGGACAGGCAATGCAGGGCCTTCTAAACAGGGCAATTACTGCAAAAATGGGTTTGGGTAACTGAAGAGAGTGTAAAGGAGACAGAGAGATAGAGGAGGGGAAGGTGAGCGAGAACCAGCGATGCCAATAATATGAGCCGTCGTCCTTATTGTCGAGTCTGAGCTTTTTCTAGCCTAGGTGTCTGATGAAATTTAATTGCAGGATATCAACAAGGGGGAAGATGGGGTATTATTACCCCAAATCCCAGCTGTCCTTAGAAAAGAGAGAGGAGCAATGGCAATCAACGTGATTATTGTTATTAGCACAAGTATTCTGAAAACTGGTGTAATTGTGCACTGCTTTCCTTTGGCGCGCGTGGCTGTGGCGATCTGGTTAAATGTGTGGCTTATCAGACTTGCTGTCACAATGCAACCGTCAGCGAGACTGACACAGGGGCATTGGTGACAATATGTCCCTGCTGTGACTTCCGAGACCAAGATAAATGATTCAATCAATGTGGAAACAGCTTAGAGATGACCTCCTAGAGGTTTGTCTCATAGCCACAACCAGTCTTAAAATGATTGTTAAATGTTACATAGTTTTAACATTCGTTATCCAGAATATCCTGCGCACAGGCTCAGGGGTGAACCAGGGTTCATTGGTCTACAGCTGTCAGGAATGTGTCTTATTGTTGTGTGTGTGTGTGTGATTTTTTATTTTTTTTTTGGTACCTAAATGATGGTAATGAGTGATCCTTTCGCTCTCGGGATGATATCAAATCTCACTCTGGCTTTGGACAAGTGTCTGGCAGCTGTTAGCTGTCTTTCCTTGGTAACATTTGCAACTCTGTCTTCTGCTTGACCTCCATTTAAACCTTTACTCTTCTACCCTTAAGTCCCTCTACAACCTCCAAGTCTTTTTGTTTCCAAATGAGTCATAATCTGAAAGGGTGGTTTTTCACCCCCCACACATTTTTTTATGGTTTCAGATGCTGTGCCATACAGTATCACATTCAAGTTCAACAGTTCATTATTGCCAGAGTAAGTCAACTTGCTAATTTGCAAAGTGCCCATGCTGAAATCTCTGCAAACTTACTGGCCCACATAATAATCGGGTTCATATCCAACAAAATTTGTCTTTCGAAGCAATGTGTCCCCTGACAACAGTAGCAGCTCAGTATACATGCTGAAAGGCCACACAGGGTGGCAGAGCCAAAAAAAGGAGCTTTGGATCTGAAAATGAGCCCCCATAGCTCGTATTCACAGTTTTTCTGTAATGACACAAACCTTATTTACACTGTATTGTATATACACAGAAATACATACACAAAAAGATATACAGTATATGCACACACACACACATGATATGGGCAATGGCATTTTTTGCCGGCCTGGATTTACTGTATTTTTGTAAATTTATTTAAACGGAGTTCATTTGTTTGGGGGGGTCCCTTCCTGAATTTAAAAATGCCTTTTGTAATCTGATGCTGTGATTATTTTCTTAATGCCCAGTAATTTCCCAGTAGAAACTTATTTAAGTAGTGGAGGGATAAATCCCTTGGTCACTGGTTTGACCATAAATGTGGGGGCAGGAAAGACAACTCAGGTTTACAATTCACATTATGTAAGTGACTCCGGCTCCAGTAGTTCCACTTTTGGAAGGTGAGCAGTAGACTGTGTCGAAGAACTTCCTTAGCTCTACTCACCTAGGTCTCTAATGGTGGAAAACTGTCACCTCCCCCAAATTGCTTTTATCACTTGTTCCTTTCTATTCTGTATTATTTTCAACATATTTTTAAATTAAATATTTGGAAATTCTCAACCCTATCTCTCTCCAGTGCTGTGTGTTTACAATCTGCATTGAAATTAATCGTGCAGAATTATTAATCCATACTACAGTATTGACAATTTAATGGAATAACCTTTATATGATTCTTTTTCTTCTTCTTCTTCTTCTTCTTCTTCTTCTTCTTCTTCTTCTTCTTCTTATTATTATTATTATTATTATTATTATT
>JAOYSI010032889.1:0-30486 GCA_025775065.1 Hiodon alosoides
GTTTCCTTTTTTTTTGGTTTCCTTCACTGTTTACATATATAGTTGATTTATATACACATATATCTTTATATATATACATATATATCAAATTAAACTATATATATATATATATATATATATATATATTTTTTTTTTTTTTTCTTTCAATCCAGAGCATAGGTCTCCTGTGCTTGAGGGAGTGCACTTAGCGGTTTAGCCACACAGGAAGCCTTTAATTCTTCTTTTGTTGCTATTAAGAAAGCACTCTGGTAGTTCCGTTGTAAAGGGCACTATCTGGACTAATTCATTGATTCACTGATTTCTTATTATTTGGAATTTTATCTTTAGAAGCTCCATTGCTGGATTACGATATACATTAAATATCAGACCAGGATTTACAGTGGTCATTTACATGCAAAAAAAAAGGTTTTAAGCTTTAATGAGAATCAATATCTTGCTAACATTATACTTTTCTAACCATGTGATGCCAAATAGGAATTCATGGATTTCTTGCATAAAATGAACTTCCAGCCTCCTTGATTATCCTTCCTGATAATTTTTATTTCGATATGCTGAAAGTACTATTCCTATGGTTGTAAAATACAGAGAAGCCATCTCCAGTTACAAGAGATTTAGTAACTAAAATAACTCTCAACCCCTGACTGGGAACAAAATGCACGCCCTTAAACCAACACATGAACCTCCTAACAAGCGAAACAATTTGCCCCTAAAAAACCAAAGTAGATGACTCACAGCATCAATTAATGGGGGTAGGGGGTGACTTCACCTTCTATAGCTTGTTCTTCGACAAGATTAATAATAAAGGGAAGATTGTTCTGCACAGAAATCTGATGCCCATGAATTATTTGTTATTTAACTTGCTGATGTATGATGTAGCCTGATATCCTCTGACATTTCAGATCTGCCTTTTTTGGCAAACTCTGGGAAGAGTGACAACCATTCCATGTTTGTTCTCCTGAAAGCAGACCTACGGTAATAAAAGTTGCCAAGTTGTTCTGCCTTCAGCTGTATCAAGAAACAAACAAAAAAAAAAAACACTTTTAGTGCTGGGACTTGGCAAAAGACAACTGGAGAAATGTGTGTTAGCAGATGGTAAAAAAAAAAAATTAAAAAACCCATACCTTAAAAGTGAAACCATTCTAACACCACATATGTAAGAAAAAATTTAAGAAAACAGCCACTCATCCCAGTTTAAATGACCTGCTCAGTAAATACCTAACAACATTTTAAATAAAATTTTAAATAAATATATTACTGTGAGTATGTATTCACGGCGCTTTTGATTAATTCAACTACAGGATATCAAAAACACTTGTGTAGTTGCTATGTTGGCCTCTAAACTTTTAAACCTCTTCAAACATGCCTTCTGCCTTCTGCAGGCCATAGAGAGAGAGAAGGTGAGTGAGCAGTAGAGAGTAGAGAATCCAACGAAAGAAGTGCTTAATTCTCGCCAAAAATAAGTAGAATTTCCTGTAGTGCCCTTTGGTAGAATGGTATGATGGTATTCCACACATGATGAAGCCCAATGGTATAACTCCTACAACACCTGGTTGTAGATTGTGACTGTGCCATGATACCGGCATGATTTAAAGGACTTTCTCAGCTTCCAGGAAACAACTCAATCCACAACCAGGTGGAGTTTGGTCCATTTGGTTTGCTGTTATTACCATTGTGAGTCCATTACAAGCAGTACAACAAGCTAATTTTCCAATCCCCAGCTGCCAGACACCCTGACATCTGTGGCCCACAGATGGCATGTGAAGATGATGATGATGATGATGTCGGCTCTGGGAAGAGGGGGGGAAAGGAATGACAAAACTCGCGGAATCCTTACCAAAAACGGATGATTTAATTTATTTTTGTTTCACACCCAGGGCGATCTTCTCAGGTGCGGAGATCGACTCAACCGTGCAGACTTCCTTCTAGTCTGCAATGGATCATCGCCATCTACAAGTTTCTTATGAATATTGTAATGCACGCCTGTCACCAATGTCATTCGGGTTTAGCGTTGGTATCACAACACAACGGCATCTACCAAAATAAAATGAAACCAAATTAACGCATGGTTTGAGATTGAGGTGAATGGACTTGTTGTAAGGATCAAGCAGTCACATGGGGCAGTCATTTAACTCAAAGATATAGCACTGAGATCTTCTTAGTCATGGATGAGTTTAGAATTGCTTTTCACGCTGTACACAACACAAGCCTGCCATGCTTTCCCAGTCTCTCTCATCTCACAACCTGAATTGCAATAGGTTTTTAAAATACGTGCTTATTTGTGCAATTGAATTTGTTTAGACCTAAAAGGTATCTGGTGAACATGTGCTGTCCAACAACGGGGCATGGACACCTATTGTTAAGTAAAACAATTTCATTCTTCTTTTATTTTTACTGGTGTTGGTCATTACGTGCTAGATTATTTGTTATCTGCATCACATATAACATCATCTGGACACTGGTCATGACTGGCAAAATTGGCTTGTCCTTAAAGAATGTATGATTTTCAGTAGATGATGCAGGTGTAATTAACTGTACCTGTGAAAACCATGAGACTAGTGATACCCATTCTCAGGAAAGTGAACAGCAGTGATGAAGGATGTTGATCCAGCGTTGATATAGATTTACTGCTATCTGTATGCCCTGGCTGGATTGGAGGTATGACATGGTTGTGGGTAACTGTTCTAGCAGAGTGCATGACTGGTTTCCTACCCCCAAAATAAGCACCAATAGAACACTAATGCATTTATTAAATCATTCTACTCTATATAACATTCTATTGTATATCAATAATCTCTTTAGCTTTGGCAAAATCACAGTGTACTGAATTCTGTCTAGCCAAATGATGGGATCTTACTTTAGAGTTATGTTTTTACTTATTTTTTTTGCTATCCGAACTCTAGATTTGAGGTCTATGTTCAAACCTCTTAGCAAACAAAATCAGACACATTCTTTAGAACAGCGTTGCCAAACCATGACACATGGGCCAAATTTTTACCACTTTGACATTTGCTTTGGCCCTCCAGAGGTGTGCAGAATGATGATAGAAATCTTGAAAAATATCATGCCTTTTAGACCTCAAATTCAGAGTGTACATGATTCTTATGGCCAAATACACCGTACATGGTTCATACCCACTAATGCCCAAGAACATTTATTGTAAACATCAATGAACCATTAAACCATTAAAAACCCGGTTCAAGTAAATAGTTTAGGTATAGACATATTCTATCATTGCAGGTGTGGCAGAGTATTAGTCTGGCCTGTTGAACTTTGGCTTTGTTGAACCACTGCTTTAGGACAACGAGTTTGGAAACTCACTTGTGATAACACATGCCCTTTTTTCTATTAAAAGAGCTTTTTTTGCTTGAGTTTCGTCGCTTCCGTATGCCATATAGCTGTGCTCTGGATTTTAATTCAATTAGGCCTCTTCTTTTATCATAATTAGACATGAAAAATTTGCAATAATTACTTTGAATCGTTATTAATGGGTGCACACATTGCATAAGTAGATTGTAATACAAAACAATTACACAGTCCACAGAAAGACATTGACAGATGCTACACAATGGGTTATTGAGTAGACAGAACAAAGCAAAATTTTTCAAATTGATGTAATGAATATTCTAGTGATGGGGGGTAAATAATAAAACAACAGAGAGTAAGTGGTGTAAGTGGTGCTAAAAGGAGAACTTTCTCTAAGAGAAGTGCTAGCAAGTATGAAACACTTTTAGTGTTATGAGTCAATAGGACCATGCTTTTCAGACTCTGATACGGATCAAAAAGCACACCATATCTCACTGGGCTGTTCTGCACAGGGACGTGTTAAAGGTATGAAAAATGAATGATATGGCACGGTCTGATGTTGCAATATGTTATCAACTGTAAAGATATAAAAGGGCTAGTCTAAATCTCACTATTCTTAAAGCTAACAGATGAAACATATTATTTGCTCAATGCCAATTACTTAAATGACGATAGAAAACAAACAGGCAATTATTGGAATGGTAATTCTAGCCATTTTGATCGGCACCGATAATCTTTACATTCATCTTATTTATTTCCTTAATTGCAGAGTGATTGAGCTCCAGTCATGAGATGGCTCTGAAATTAAATTGAGATTAGTCATAAAAATAGTAACAAGTATGCCTCCACAACATCTAACAAAGGTATATGGTTGTTTATGATATGTTTATGGTCTGGCTAATGTATTTAATCATTTGATTTGATTTTTATGTGTCAGCCTATTTTCTCAAGATCCAATGGATTTGGAATCTATTTATTTTTTTGCATAGGCCCGATGGTTTCCAGACGGCATAGGGCTTGTATATTAATCAATTATCACTAGAAGTACACCAGATTGATAACTAGCAACCGGGGACACCTACTATGGAACATTTCAGTTTTTCTGAAACAGAGACAATTATATCTTTGCACCGTGAGATACACTATATGGACAAAAGTATTGGGACACCTACACATTACACCTACAGGAGTTTCATGACATCCCATTATGAATCCATAGGCATTAATATCGAGTTGGTCCCCCCTTTGCAGCTATAACAGCTTCCACTCTTCTGGGAAGGCTTTCTAAAAGATTTTGAGTGTGTCTGTTAGAATTGTTGCCCATTCTTCCAGAAGAGCATTTCTGAGGTCAGACACTGATGTTGAATGAGAGGGCCTGGCTCTCCGTTCTAGTTCATCCCAAAGGTATTCGATAGGGTTGAGGTCAGGGCTCTATGCGGGCCAGTCAACTTCTTCTACACCAAACTCATCCAACTATGTCTTTTTGGACCATGCTTTGTGCATTGGGGCACAGCCATGCTGGAACAGAAAAGGGCCTTCCCCAAACTTTACAAAGTTGGAAGCATAGAATTTTCCAAAATGGCTTGGTAAGCTGAGGCATTAACATTTCCCTTCAGTGGAATTAGGGGGCCTAGGCCAACCCCAGAAAAAACAGCCCCACAGCATTATCCCTTCTCCACGAAACTTTACAATTGGCACAATGCAGTCAGGCAGGAAAAGTTCTCCTGGCATTCGCCAAACCCAGACTCGTCGATCAGACTGCCAGATAGAGAAGCGTGATTCGTCACTCCACAGAACACGTTTCCACCTTTCCAGTGGCGGCATTCTTTACACCACTCCATCAGACGCTTGGCATTGTACTTGGTGATGTAAGGCTTGCATACAGCTGCTCGACCATGGAAACCCATGCCATGAAGCTCCCGGAGCAGTTTTTGTGCTGATGTTAATGCCAGAGGAGGTTTGGAACTCTGCAGTTTCTGAGTTAACAGAGCATTGGCGACTTTTACACGCTATGCACCTCAGCACTTGGTGACCCCACTTTGTAACTTTATGTGGTCTTAGTAGCTGTGGTTCCTAAACGCTTCCACCCTTGCAATAATACCACTTATAGTTGATCGTGGAATATCTAGGAGGGAATAAATTTCACAAATTGACTTGTTGCAACGGTGGTATCCTATTACAGTACCACGCTCAAATTCAGTGAGCTCTTTAGAACGACCTATTTTTTCACAAATGTTTGTAAAGTCAGCATGGCTAGGTGCTTGATTTTATTCACCTGTGGCAATGGGACTGAATGAAACACCTAAATTCAATGATTAAGAAGTGTGGCACAATACTTTTGTCCATATAGTGTATAATGATATTTATTGTCTATTCCACTTGTCATAACCAATTGTCACTGGCACTAATGTCACTGACGCTAATAATGATAAGGGAAAATGCAGGTTTAAGTTCAGTTTTACCGTTTGCATTGACGTCTGTGAAATAGCTTTACCTGTCAAGGAGGGATTCATTGCCACAGCTGGTGACTGGAAGTCGAGAGAGTGAATTATGGATGTACCTGTCACCAAGCTCCAGCTCACCCTGTGTTTTACTGAGGGGCAGGATTTCCATTTGTAACCTCAATTAGAGGCAGGAGCTCAGTTTTTAACCTCAAAGAGGGAAAGGCGTTCTGTTTGTAACATCAATGAGGGGCAGGCATTCCATTTTTAATCTCATTGGGGGGCAGGAAGTTTTGTTTTTAACCTCAATGAGGGACGGGAGTTTTGTTTGTAACATCAATGAGGGCTGGGAGTTTTGTTTGTAACATCAATTATTGGCAGGCCTCGGATGCAACAGATGTTTTTTTGTTATCCTTTAGCTTGTTCCCTTTGAAGAGCGACTGGAAGAGAGACTTCAGTTCATGTGTTCCTGTCAATTCTCTCAGTTCAGCTAGATTTTCTGCGGAGGAGAAAGAGAGAGATTTTCTTGAGAGAGAGAGGGCCTACATGTTCAATGAAGCAGGGATCCTGCACTTGGCGTTAGTGTGGACTTAACATAGTTGTCTTGTCTTTTGTTTATTAGTAGCTCTTACAGGATAAGCCTGTTACTGTTGCTTTTACAATTATGCAATTGCAGATTTTGACATCTGACAGACAGCTAAAAGTCCAGTGCATTCATAGCACATGAGAAGCAGCTTTAAGCTATGGTTTGACTAGGCTCACTTGCAGAGTTACTGTGTGTATGTGTGGATGTTGATGATGGCTATTGGACCATAATTCAACCAATAAGAATGCTGTCTGTGCTGTCTTGCTTCACTCTAACATATAATGATTAAGAAGCGCGTGGATTTGCAATTCTTCATAAAATAGAATAAATTGTTATGCAAAGTCTATGAATGATTTAAGTGCCATTGCAATATAGAATATACAATCAGCATGCAGCAAGGCAGTAGCAAATGATTTAATCACTTGCCAATGAAGGCCTTCACATCGTTGTTAATTGCTTGCTTTACATCCCCCATATTTCTGTCACACTTGGAATCACTTCTGTTGCAAGCGCGGTGCAAACGAACTGTTATCGGTCGTTTACGGTCTGATTGATATCTGGATTTCCTTAAGGAGCGTTTCCAAATTGCCCAGCATCTGATTAAATATGTCTGTAGCATTACACCACTAGCTGAGGAAACTGTTTTATGCACTCTGTGATGTTAATCTACCCTGAACTCGGGTAACCATGGACGTATCTGCTGGAGTTACTGCAGTTAATAAACTACACTTTAGGCATTAGCATCTTCATAACTTTCAATGTCATTAATGTTTCTTCCATGCTATCGCTGAGGATTATCCATACATTCCTACTCCTCTCTGTCCCGGTCAGTGTGGTATACTGACAAATTTCTGAGAAACTATAGAAGCTGCATATTTACAAAGCTATAGGCTGAGATAACAGCAACAACCCACTATCACTTGGGAATGTAACAGTGTATGAGATAAAGGATAGCGTCCTGACGAAAGTTGGAGAGCACATATAACCTATGTCCTAGAACAGGCCCTCGATCACTTCCAATCTCTCTCCTGGACTGCTGAAAACTCCCTGCTGGCTGGCTTCAGACCATTCATAATGCAACTGCTTGACTGCTATGCTAACCTCTTGAAGTACGCACGTCTAAAAGGTCATACACCCATTTCTGTTCATCAGCTGTCGGGTATAGCTTATGTCATGTCTGAAACTCCGGTGTGCTCTTCCTAAAAAGCAGAGGCCTTAGTTCCAGCTTGCATGAAAATTAGATTTATTTTGGTGAAAGAATTGCCCACCAAGAATTACATGAGTTCTAACTTTAGGGGCAGATAGACTTAAGAAACTGGAATACATGTGGGCGGTGAGGTGTAATAAAATTGACTTTTATGGAGCGTGGAGTAAAGCTCGTCAACGAAGCTCAGAAGTGAGACTATTGGGCGGTGCATACCTTCATGTGTGCTTAAAAATCGCCTCTGTTGGTTTAACGCAAAATCATGAAAATACGGGTTTTCTCCTGAAATGCCCATGGATTTCATGTGATTTCCCCCTGTGAGACGTCAAACTTGTGTATAACTAAATAGCTTTAATGCTTGGTTGCTGGTTAATGTGTCAGCCGGAATCAATGAAAACGAGGAAGAACATTGAATGACAGACCAGTAAAACACCTGGGTACATCGGTCCGTCTAGTCTCCTGAAATTCTTATGAAGGTTTTATAATGTGTATTTATAAATGGTATGCAAATCCCACACAAATACGAGAGCCGAAACCATCTATACATGTCTAAGCACACATTAAAAAAAAAAAAATTAAAATCCTTTAAAATCATTGCTTTTAAAGACATTCAAAGTGAAACACTTTCTGCAAGAAGTGAATGTTTTTCTTTTGAATTAGTGAGCGAATGGGGGTCACACAGCGCAAATAAATGGTATAGTTGATCAGAGCTGTGTTTTAATTCTGTTTCGGATGATACTTGTAATAGATCCAGTCAGAGATATTCATTGTGAGAGATTACTTTCTAGATTGCTTTACCTCATCTAAATGAAGAATAATTGCACGGAGAATTCATTCTGCCTGCATAGGAATTCAGAGGCCACTGTGGTCATTTCGGTTTGATATCAAATGATGGTACTGTCTGATTGTGGTCCAGCTGTGTTTCATCATGTTGCTATTAATTAATAAAAAGCACACCACCAGTCTTCAAAAACAGATTCGAATTTTTATAAAAAAATCTAAATCTTATAAATATAAATAAGTAAATTTAAAGCGTCTCGGTCTCTGAACTGTAGCCACACCAGCCTAGGATTTTTGAATACCATCGTAAAAATAAGCAGCGTTTATTTATTTTTTTAATTCAAGGATTTATTCTTCAGCCGGTGTTATCCTGTTAGAATGCATTGCTGGGTGTATGTGCGTCACTATGCAAGGAATGTAATCAGAATTTCCGTCTCACCAACCTGGTTTCTAAAAATGGTCAAAATGGAAATATTACAGACAAGCGGCAAAGAACACTAATGAATGTGGTTTAACATTTAGCAGCTGAGAAATTAAATTAGACAGGAGTCATTCCTAGGCATGTGTTGTGGTCTGTTGGATGCAATTATAATTCATTTCTGACATATTGAATGCCATGAAAATATTGCATGGGTGGCATTGCCGTATGATGGGTCTGTGTGTTACATGGTAATAAAAGCTTCAAGTTGTATGTCTCTGAGTTAGAAATCATTCAGTGCTTTAAATATGATATTGCTCTGCGTTATTTCCCTTTTGACTTAAACTCCTTCCCACAGGTGCCTATTTTCCCTCAGGTAAGCCAGGATTGTTGTAATTTGATTCTGTCACCAGAAAAGAATCGCCAACATTCTCACTGCCCTTTCATAACTTAAAGTTGTTACTTACGTGCAGAGAAATTTTTAAATAAGCAACAAGTATATATTTCAGGATGTTTTAGAAGGATTCATACTTTAATTAAAAGACCATTCCCAATGGGGCCATTGTTATTCACAGACACACACATTCACAACCCCATTGGCCTGCATAGGAAGTCAAGGAGTAGTTATGAACACAGGTCTACACGGAGGACCAGGTGTTCATCAACCATCCCTAATAAATAATGAAAAAGGAGGACAAAGAAGAGTCAACTGAGCAATCTCCCATGAACTCAAAAAGGACACAAATATGCCATCATGTTTTCATTCTAATTACTCTTAATAACAACAACAATAATAATAGTAGTAATAATAATAATAGGAAAAAAATTGGCAGTGGGACTATCAAGAAAACATTTCAGTTTTAGGAACAGATCTCCGCAACTTTAGTACAGTATCAGCCCTTGTACATGATAGATTGTACAGGATGTGCTTGTCTGTGGTCAGCATCATTAATCAGAAAAAGGCCTTTTAGAAAACAAACTCTAAATTATGCAATCTCCCTATTGAAAAGGACATTGAGCTCCTAGGAGACCCACTGAAGGATGGAAATTAACTTGTTTCTGGCCAATACACAAGGACACTGACATCAGACTCTTTGCGTCTAGTTTCTGAAGCAGCAGCAACATTTTCTTCAGGGCAAAATTGTGGTGATCATTGATGGTGTCTGGGATGTTATTCAGAGCAGTGGTAGCCAATAAGACTGTATTTTTGTAAAGGAGGCTGTGATGTATCACCATTCATTAACAATTAAAGCACAAAGCTGGTCAATTGTGTTTCCTTTGGCTTCCCATGTACACACAGTGTCTGACGAATTTTCTGTGAGTGAATTGTATCAGTAAAAAGCTAGCATTTATGACAGCTATAAAAAAGAAGCTTTAATTGGCAGGCCACAAAGTAGATGAACCATGATTAATAAATAAGATATTTTATTGTTGCACATTTGAATAAATGTAGGTTGTGACTTAGCGTGGCATGACCAGTATGGATAATTCACAACTGATGGCCAGTAGAAACAATAGAAACACACATAAACACTCACGCTGTCACACACGCGCACGCGCACACGCGCACACACAGAATCCGTTGTCAGTGACTGCATAGGAAGAAGGATAAATCAGCTTGGGAGGCTGGTGGTGTTCTGGTTAAGGTGACAGGCTGGACACCGAATGGTTGCGGATTCAAGCTGTTGTACCCTTGCGCAAGGTGCTTAACCTGAATTGCTAGAGTAAATATCCAGTTGAATAAGTGGATGAATGCAGAAATTGTAAGATGTGTAATGTCTGCGGACAAAAGCGTCTGCGTAAGCAGCTAAACTGTACAGAGGTCCTTCCTGTCCATTTACAGGATTACAGTGAGGGTCTGAGAGATCATTCCATCAGCTGTCCCTCAACAATGTAATTACTAGTATGAAGTGGGACTGTATCTGTTTGATCGGGATGAGACATGCGGGTTTCACACATTCACAGTAATGGTTCCTTATAAGCAGAATGAAACACCATACTGAGATACATTTTGTTTTGATCTCTCAGCTGGCTGATGTCTGTATACAAAAAATAGATTCTAATTGATTTGTAAATGAGAAAATATAAACAAGCTACAAAGAACGGACAGGACAGATGACAACATCCTTACAGGCCCCGATGGCCATTTTATTTGTTTACTCCATGATAGAGGTGCTGAGAAAGGCAAATTCATTTTCTTCCGAAAATTCAAGAAATTACCTGGAATTGATTTTTATAATTGGATTTTATAATTTTTTTATTTATAATTTGGGGTGTGGAACGTAAAACGATGCAAAAAATGTCTTAGGCTCAATGAAACTTGACATATTATTGCCCGAATCAGATAGAAAAGTGATCAATACCGTAAATACTGTAGCGTCCTGGGATCCAGAGGGAGTGGGTGGGGCTACCCGTTCAGGGGTGACGTGTTCATGTCTGCCGGGGGGAGGGGGGATTAAAGGAGGTAGGGAGAATGGAGAATGCCCGGGGCAGAGAGCGGATGCAGCGGGGGTTTCCCCCCTTCGGGAGGAGATAAAAGGAGGGGGAGTGTGTGTGGAATGTGAGGGAGAGAATTGCCGAGTGTAGGTGCTGTGTGACGGTGTGAGAGAAGTAAAGGACCGAACAGAGAACATCATGAGTGCAACGGGAAAGAGAGAGAGTGAGGACGGGGAGAAATAGGGGGAGAGTGTTAGAGAAGTGGGTTGTTGTTTTGGTGTGGTCTCAGCCCATGTGTTTGAAGAACTTTAAGCTAATAAAGCAAAACGCTTCAGGCGCGTCCCTAAGAAGAGTGCTCTTTAATTAAGAGAAACATTTTCTTGGAGACCTACCGCAACGCTACAATACCAATTTTTTAACACATGCTAAAAAAAAACAAGCACAAATTCCAATAATAATCACACAGTGAAAAGTGAATGGCTTTTGCGTTTCAGTAATTATGATATATGTGTTAACACGAGGCAAGTCTTCGTGCACACCCAGATGCTCATTATCACTCTCCCAGCTTTCCAACTTTGGATATTTTAATCATGAAAACCAAACCTCAGTTTACGATACCTCACCAGCCTCACTGGATCTGCTTTAAAATGTGTCAGACCTATACGTGGAAGTGCAGAAACAACCAATTGCAGATGACATTATGGGTGCACAGATTGACCATCTGGTTTGATTCTCAAATATTCCAGATCACACAAACTAACAAACAGATAAGTAAATAACCTATTACTCTTGACATTCCAAGCCTAAATGCCTTAATGTTTTGAAACATTTAACGACCAAATCAGATTTAGATTTTAATATATTTTTAATATGTAATCGTTTCAATAACACAATTGGATATTTAGTAAACACCACCCCAGCTTAAAGCACCTCATCCATGTGTGCTAGCCCTGGCCCCGCCCACCAACACCTGCTGGGGTAACGAGGCACACCTGAACAAGGTTCAGCTAATTAGACCTCATCCAGGTGTACAGACAGTTATTTCCCTGTCGCGGTTCTCAGGAAAAAAGCAAGCGTAAACAAAGGACCAAAAAAAACTGAACAGGTGTTTATGAGTTTTGGTTATTTATTCAATCTGTTGATTTTTTTCCCCCTCTAGACTCTAACCTATGACCCGTAAATGTCTATATATTTCCCTGAATAAACCTTGAATGATTTATGGAAAATGATGCATCATGACAAAATGTGTTTTCCTGTATCTTGTAAGGCAACTTTAAGTTGGAATTCTTGAAGTTATCTACGATTATTGAACACACAAAAACTTTGATAATTGGCATTACTCACCACCAATCAAAAAAGGCTAACAAAACAATTTTTAACGAGATGCAGAATCCTTAGTGAAATTTGGTTTAATTAATTGAAATAGCATATGAAATATTCACCAGCGTTGCTCAATAATTGCCTGTACCTGCAGCTACTCTATGGTAATCAGACTCCTCAATACAACATTCACTAAGCTGTTATAGTGGCTGTTTCATAGTTTTGCCATTTACACATATTTGCCTTTGCAATTTGTCTGGTCAGGAGGGGGAGCAACATGTTATTGTAAATATGTGTTTTTTTCAATGAAATGAAGATAGGAAATGCAATCCGTTGATTGGAACTGACAAAAAAGAATAATGGAAAGTTATAGCTCTTTGGCGCAGATGGGTGTCTGCCATTGTTATTATTATAACCTTAGGTGGGGGACGACCCCTCCAGATTTTCCATCTGCTTCTGCTTCTCTGCACGCCAGACAGGCCTGCAGGCACCGTTCGGCTGATGCATCTTGCTTATCTGAGGAAGACCCCTTTGGCGCCCTGCCGGGTTCTGCCAGCAGGCTGACCCAGGAGGTGGACACCACAGGGAGGCAGTGATGCTCTCCTACTTAACTTCCTGTTCAGCCGCAAGGACAAAACTTCCCCTTTTCTCTCTCTCCCTGTAACCACTCTAGGAAGATCCGCATGCATTTGCTTTTCTTTTTGTCCTTTCTCGGTGTCTGCAAGAGAAGGGGGGGCTACCTGCTGCCCCGGGCCTGGTATTTCGGGGGACTATCTGGGCAATGTCTGTTGCCAGAGGGTCTATCTCCGCTCCCGTCTAGAGGTGGGCCTGCTCCATGGAAGTATGATGAGGCTGCTGATTCAGGCGTCACGGCAACCCTTGAACAGCCTCAGATATCAAACGCCTCCCGAGCCTCGTTCCCATTCTGGTGGGTATCAGCCAGTGAGGCTGTTTAAATAGTTCTCATCATTTAGCATTTATTTGTATACTCCCTCACAGTAACATGTTGCTCTTCAATTCTGAACTCCCCTCACATGGCTGTGTCTAGACAACAGCATCTGACTGCCTGATCTGACTGCCAGGTCCCAGGCAACCCCTAACAACCCACAGCTCAGCAGTAAGGAGCGGGTTACTGAGCTTCGGTTCCACACGACTGGCAGAGATGGTCTGGCTGCATCTGTCTGCGTCTAACTGGGCCGGGTGCATCTTCTCGGTTGGCCTCTTCAGCAACCTGTGACACGACATCCAGAGACATCACTCTCGGGGGGATGAAACTCCATCACTGGCCTAGTGACAGCTGCTTGGCTTTTGACAGCTATTAATGGAAAATTGGTATTATTTTCCAGCAACCTGACTAGAGCTGTAAAATGTACATTATTGTGAAAGTTATTGAGGGTGTGGCTGGAAAGAGCAAGGGCTAGGTGTCACTCTGTGTGGCACAAAAGACAATCGAAAAAAAGTGCTCGGTGAAGCGATATGTGCAATATGGTAAAAAACTATATATTTTATTTTACTTTAGTCCACGAACTTTGCACAAACAGATGAGTAGACATTAAACTACATACCTACTGTGGCGTAATCATATTAGGTTGGAAAAAAAAGTTTTAAACAGCCTCTATCTTATCTTGAATGTCTATCTTACGATGTAAATCTTTTAAAAAAACGATAAAGCACTTAATGCTTTTGTAGTGAAAGCAATGAGGCACCTGACTTGTGTTACAACACACTGCAGCCATGGCAATACTCACGAGAAACTGTGGCCCCCCTAACTGCCTACCTTTTATCTTATCTCAACACTGATTCAGCTGATATACAGCAATACAATACTAGTGAAATCAGGTTCACCTGGGGTGGAAGAATCATATTCACGGCTGGGGGGCCCGGAACTTAAGGAGGGAATCTGAAACAATGATCATACGAAATTAAAAAAACATTCCGTCAGTCAAGCGTGACCGAGATGTGATTAAAACTACCAGACTGATAATAACAAAAACTAAAAGGCATTTTAGACAAAAGACAAAGATTAAAACTAAATCTAATATTGCTTGGCGGAGCCGTGAAACAATAAATAAAATGTTATTTTAATGGCTGATTTAATCACAGTTTTTCCCATACAAGCAAATCTAAAAGATTTTTTAAAAATCATTCGACCTCTGCTTCAGTTGCCTGGCAAGCAGAATGGACGGTTGCAAAAGTTTTTTTTTTTTGAAAGCCTTAGAAACCCTAGAAAATGTTACCCTTGTTCTCTGTAGTCCGTTTGAGAGGTCAGATAGCCGGCCAGGGAGTTAAGTTAGTGAAGATTTTAGTAACACACACGCTGTTGACATTGAAGTGGGCCTGCCACCCCAGTTTTGTCATTGTCAGTGCTCCTAATGAACTTCACGCCATATTAAGAATTTAGAAAAGAAATGAAGCATATGTAATGCAATTTGTTAACAGACCCCTAACCCCACCACCTCCACCATGTGCAGCTGACAGCCATCTGCCCTGTATGAAAATATCTATCGCGTAATTGTGCTGGGCAATGAAGACGAGCCTAGAAAAATCTATAGGTTTGAAGACATGGGTGCTTTCAAATGCACTGAAATGCCAATACATTAAAAAAAATGGACCCCTACCAGAACAGATCTGGTGGAGGAGTGTCCAAAGCAAAGGAAGCTCACGGTTCAGTTGGGCTATCTCGGTCCCTTTTGGGGCATGAGGGGAAGGGCCAACCTGGTGTCTGGGCCCTCACCAGCGAGCCTTATACTCCCTGAAACCTGTCTAATCCCAGACGCTCGGTCATAAATCTCTCGCGCGCGCAGTATAAATCCGTGGTGTCAGGGCTCTGCAGGCACATCACCTTGGTCAAAATACGGCGCGTCGTTATTGATTAATACGGCTGGTATGCACTGTGCCTTCCGATGTCATCCAATGAGCGCAGAGAGGTCAGAAGTGAAAATTCCCCATTGGATGCTAATGCGATTCTTGTGTTTGAGAGATAAATACACAAACGTGCAATGCCGTAGAGAAACCCTCTTCCACCTAACGCAATTTACTTTATTTCCACCCTGACAGTAATGCTGAGCCAATCAATCTCTCAGAAATGGCTTGAAAGGTTACTCTTAACTCTGCATCACGCTTCGCCTGATATTAGGGGTCATGTTTTCCAAACTATGGTCCCAGATTTGCGCTACCCTGTGACAACATGACTCCTGTCTCCTACTTTCTCCTACTGTCTCCTTCCAGTCTTTAATGGTAAAAGGGCTTTTTTTTTTGAACGACCGGGTAATTGGTGGCTACTTTGACATTCTTCACAAACGTGGTGGCTTGTCAGCCACTAACTATAATTTATTAATTGGTAAGATTTGGCAGTCTAGTGCAGTCCTGGCAGCAAGAACCAAGAATGAACCTCCCACAAACTACTGAAGCTGCTAAACATCTAGTCAGCTCCTCACTGCTTGCTATATCTTGCTCTATGTGTCAAATGTAATGTCCTATTCCAGGAGTTCTCCGAGCTGCCTCTGGGAGCAGGGAATCATTAAAATATATATATTTTTTTACATTTTTTAATTAAGTTTTTTCCCATTTGAAACTGGGTGTTCTGTTCTTTTGATTCCCTCCAGAAAATGCAGTCTGATCCACGTTCTGTGACAAATTCTATTTGTGAAACTGCGCTTTAACAAATAAAATGTGATTGATTGATTGAAATGCCTTTAGCTCCCAAAATCCTTTGTGTTAACCACGGCATCTCTCACATTGGCCCTAGCTGGGTCTTTGTTCTAGAATAGCATGTCACGAGATTAACTGACATAATTTAACAGAAATTCACCATACATTTTGGCCAATTGTGCAATGGAATTCATGATTACAAATTAAATATTCATTTAAGCTTTGCTTCAGATGCACAGATTACAAAGTGAAAATAATTCTGAAGCAGCAATACCTTGTGGGTCGTGGTTATGAATGTTGTTTGAAATGGTGCTGCTTGGAAACTTTTCTCTTTAAAATTACTACCTTTGAATGCATGATACTGAGCTATGTGTAGGAATTATGCCAAAATCTGGTAGTATTGCACTGAATGTGACTTTCCTTAACTCAAAGGCCTAAAATGCCAAGAGGAGGCACTACGGGCCTGACACATGTCTGGGCCACTGTATAGATGAGTATGAACTGTAATCCACGTTGTTTTCTGCTGCTTTTTCAATCTGCTGCAAGATCTTCAACCACAAACCGGAACTATGCAGGGTGAAAAAAAAAGAAGCAGTTCCCCGGGGGAAAAAGTTAGCAATTTGTTTCAGCCCAGCTGGTATGGTAAATACAACTCCCCCGGGACATCAGAAAGATTATTCCTGTAACAAATATGCGCTCTTCAAGCCAGCGTATTGCCTGGTTCCCTGAACGCCCACGGCCCTCCGATAACACCGCCCCAGATGGGACTGACAAGCAGACAGGGAAATCGCAACACTGGAAGGCCACCGATGCTAACAACGGATCCATTGGCTTCTGCGGATAACGTCGTTTTGCAGACAGAAAATGGAAAGAATGTAACATCAAACATCAAAGGGGACAAAGGGACTGGACGTGCTACCTGAAGTTTTGCCGGTTTCTGGTCCCAGGAAATTCATGCTGAGACCCTTGGGCGAGGTACTAACTATGTCTGCAGATCTTCCAATATAAAATGCAAGGGTCACACAAAGTGTATATGAACAATGACGAAAACTTACACATATATACGCTACGTTTATATCTAGGGTTAAATGCTGAGAGACCTCATTAGCTACCGTAGCTACCTTTTTCTAATTGTTAGTTATTCTGATTATTTCGAAGTTGACTAATTATTTTAGTCAAAAATACGCCAAATTCTTAAACTGGTATTTATATATATTTTTTACCTCTCTATTGAGATCTGATCTGCACCTGGAAGACTATTTAAGATCATTAATGATTATTAATTATTATGATTCCTGTTTGAAAATTGAGCGGCACACTGGAATGACACTTCAAATATTGGCAGTTGGCCACCCCTGGTCTAGACCATAGACAACCATTCAATCGTAATATATGCCATGCGACATGATTAGTGACCTGGCAAATCAAGCAAGAGTTAAGTTTACTTCCGTAGTGAGGACATCTTTATTCTGTTACGATCACCCAGCTTAATATCTACTGAAAAGGTTTTCATCTGTGTTCAAATCCGAACAGAATGTCAATGTTTTCATTTTAGTAGACTTCCAAGAAGGAGTGGCATTACCATATGGAAACCATATCACGTTTTTAGTTTAACCACATGAGACAGGACGAGAGGTTAGACATGCAATTTTATTTGACGGATGGGGTTTATTACCTTTGAATTACCATTGTTATGTGTTTGTTTGGGACTTGAAATTGTGTGTCATTGTGTGCTCATCCCTTCTGTTGATCCAGCATTAGGAAACCGCATAACCTCCCAAAGTTTGGGAATATATTTATAATTTTGTCAACCTGGGAAGTGTGAAATCTGGTTGAAACATTTGTGAAATAACAAGTTAATGGCCAATTATAGCAGAAAAAGAAAGAGAAAATCACACCTAAGAATCATTCAAGTTAAGGCCAACCATCATTCAACGTGATCAATATTACTGTTTCGGAAATGGTTGGTGGTGATAATTATCTTGGTCCATATTCCACTATTGGGTAGTAAAGTTGAAAATATTACAGCTGAGCTGAAAAAAACCCATGTGTTTTTTTCCAGTGGGCTAGGCATTGTTTGTTTAACGGGTTTGATAAACAAGCTTAATTACAGTAAAATCCAAGATGGCAGGCATTGAGCGTGTTATCACAACTGATCACCTCGCCACCCCCAGGTTACATGAATGTTATCTGAAAGCTTATCTCTGCTCACGATGCTGACAGGATTCACTAAGACCTCCATAGGACAGAGCACTGTATCAGCAACTTCCATGTTAACCCCCCCGGTTTACTATTACTCATTTTTAAAGGCATGAGTTTAGTATTTTTCTGCCCCATTATGGTCACGGACACAACTGAGGAGATCAGAGAGCCCTGTGTGAGCCGTGTTCAGAAATGAATTCAGGAAAGAACGGAACAGAACGAACGGAATGTTCAGGGAACGAATGGAATAGAACAGGGATTTGGGTGTAAAGGGATTGTTTTAAGAATTGCGAGTGCCATCGTGTTACCAGCTGAATATACCCAGGGATCAATGGATTACCAAATTATACCACATGATCTTAATTGAGTTTCGCTGTTACATTTCTTTATGATTTCATGTTTTTGTTTCTGTTACACCTGCCGTTATCAAGCATTTATACATGTATTTAAGATTCCCATCAAATTTACAATTTATAAGTTGGTCATGTGGCATAGAATTTCATCCATAGCTTAAAATATCTACATTTATTCTAGTGGATATTAATTGAAGAACTTGATAGCTTACACCAGTACCGGTACACCACCAGCTGCCCTAAAAACAAACAAAAAATCAGAGAGTTGAGTGTGATAAAACTCATATTCTCAGAGAATAATTGTGCCAGACTTAGAGCTCCTCACAGACACAGAAGACTCAGTGAAGAGAAGAAATGGGCATATTGTTGGAACCAATGTCTGTGGAATGTTAGTGAAAGATGTGTAATCATGTCCCTTTAACATATCGGCAGTCCAATTGTGTGCCTAGCAAGCTCATTACCTCACTGCATGGCGCACAGAGAGATAGGGCGGAAGCACTCCAATCTCGGCTCAAGAGACAACACATTGAGAAAGCAATGAGCCCCTGAATATTAAATAAATCCCTCTTCTAGTCAGGCTAATACATTTAGAGATAGGAAACTGTGCTCCCCTTGGCTATGTTTATTTGCACAGTTAGTTTCTCATAAAAGATGTAAAACAGACACGAATTTGGTAAGTGTGTGTGTGTTGTGTGTGTGTGAGTGTGGGTATTGTGTATATATGTGCACATACGTGTGGTGAGTGTGCACGCATGAATGTGTGTGTGCACGTGTGTCTGCATTTGAGTTTGTGCGTGTATGTTTGTTTGCACATGTGTGGTGTTTGTAAGTTTACAATGTGTGTGTATGTGTGCGTGTGTGTGGTGAGCACATGTGTGAAAGTGTGTGTATGTGGTGTGTGGGGTGTGTGTGTGTGTCAGTGTGTGTGTGTGTGTGGGGTGTGTGTGTGTGTGTGTGTGTGTGTGTGTGTGTGTGTGTGTGTGTGTGTAGTGTGAGTGTGTACATATGCGTGTGTGTGTATTGAGCACGTGTGCGAGAGTGTGAGTATTTGGTGTGAGTGTATGTATCAGTGTGTGTATGTGGCGTGTGGGGTGTGTGTCAGTGTGTGTGTGCGTGTGTTTATGTGTGTGATGTGAGTGTATATGTGGAGTGGAGTGTGAGTGTGTGTAGTGTATGAGGGCCGCTCCTCCTCTGACTTTAATTCTGATTCTAGTTTCTTGCTGCGCTCTGGCAGAAGTGGGGAGTTATTGATTAATCGTCTTCTGGTGAGCTCTGAGCTCCCGTGCTTTGGCTCTCATACTGCTGGCCTTTCCGCCCCACCTGAGAACTCCCGGTCTTCCAGGGGGGCACCGTGGCTAGTCGCTCATGTATTCCCAGGCAGCTGCACAGGCCCCAAGCTGCTCAATCCCGCCCGTTTCCAGGCTGGCAACATGGTGAGGGTGCTGCCACGTTGGAGGCGCCCGGGGGTCGTGTGGACCAGAAGGCTCAGCTTCCGCCATCCCCATCTGAAACTAAGCTCAGGCCCTTCTGGTTAAATAAGAACGGTTACTGCAAAGCCTCTGAGTGGAGCCCACAGCTGCCGCGATCAAACACAGCGAAGTGCTGCAAAGGCACCGCGCACACTTCACCAGGCCTCCTTCACCGTCCCCTGAGTTCTCTTCCAAGCTGCAACGTCACTCTGCTCTGACGCCCCCTTTGGTCAACTGCTGCCGTGCAAATTTATGCCTGACCACCGGTGTGGTGTCTAAATTTTTTATAAGATGGACTTAATTGCTGTTATGTTGGGAACCGTATCCGCGCGTAGGATTTATTATCTGGTGAAAGGCTTAATGGCCTCTTTTCTGCAAGCTATACAACTTTATTGCATTTTACCGCTGCGCAATTCCGTTTAACAAAGCAGGCTTACGTTTCCTTCAGTAATGGATGCGGGGAGCGGACAGGCAAACGGGGGGGGGGGAGTCTTTAAGATGGGGGAAGCACTGAGGCTGGCTGTGATGAATATGCATATAATCTCACCAAGACGTACGACAGCCCTTTTTTATGGGAAAAATGATAATAGTAGCGTTTGCTGAGAGCTAGACTAAGTACCATTTAAAACTGAATATATTTCATAAAATCTTATTTTTAAAAGAATTTGAAGAATAATAAGAGGAATAATAGGGTAGCCCAGTGGCTCAATAGTTAGTGTTGGTTACTCAGGTCGCTGACTGCATGTAGTGTTTGGGTTTGTGGACTCAGGTCGCTGTCTGCATGTAGTGTTTGGGTTTGGAGACTCAAGTCGCTGTCTGTGTGGTGTTTGGGTTTGGTGACTCAGGTCGCTGACTGAGTGGTGTTGGGGTTTGGTGACTCAGTTCGCTGTCTGTGTGGAGGGTTTGGGTTTGGTGACTCAGGTCGCTGTCTAAGTGGAGCGTTTGGGCTTGGTGCCTCAGGTCGCTGTCTGCATTGAGTGTTTGGGTTAGGTGACTCAGGTATGTATGTATATATATATATATTTTTTTTTATATATTTATTTTTTTCCAGGCTTGCAGTATTGCTTTTTATTTGGGTTAGAGGGACTTTTGCAGTGAGCTTCTGCTTGTGTCGTTTAATACCAAAAGAAATATGCCCCTTTCCTTTGTTCCCAAGTCTCAGAAATCTGTTGCAGTTATTTGTTGCTTCAAATAATTGTCAACTTGCTCTTATGAAATGTAAAACAAGTTATTAATATGTCTTATTTGGTTTTGAATGTCTGTTTAATTTTTAGCAGCGAGTGATGACAAACCTGGTGATTTGGTGCAAAGGGCAGAAACACCTACTGAAGAAAGGGCTTCAGGACTCAAAACCCGTTTCTTCCCCTATCCCTCTGTTCCCACGGGACGCGAAACAGAGGATGGAGGATGCTGCACCATGCTGGCAAGATAAGTCTTAAATAGTCCCTCCTTTCATGGCTTCCCGGCGTGAGTTCTGCCTAATATGTGGAGGAAGGGGGTGGTCGGGGCCTCCAGTAATCTACTGAAAGACAGGCGCGGCTCCATTGGAAAGCATGCAGAGAATTAGTCTTTTTTCCCCCTCCGAGAATTTTATGCACCTTACACATGCATATCTTTACGAGTTGTGAGATTGCCGTTTCAGTTTTATGGCCGTGAAAGAAATGTCAGCCGTATCTGCCTTGGCCTACCAGCACGTTCTCCGGGGTTAAGCTTCGACGTGTCTTTATAAACTAAAAGGTCACACAAGATGGATGGGTTAGGAGTCATCACACCAAAGACGGGGCGGGGGCTCGGAGCACTGGAGGAAGTTAATAAATCCTCGGATTCAAACGACCTTGTCAGTTGACAGGGTTAAATTTACCGCTGCGGTCGAAAGTTCAAGGACAGCATATAGATTAATAACCTGCTACTCTAAAATTATGAATAAAGATTCGCTTTTTGAATATAGAGAGCCAAAATAAACAATTAGATGAATCCTCATTTTTTCGATATCTTTTGACAGATGCTGGAATGGATTGACACTGCTAAACTAAACTGAAAAGGCTTCTATAAAATTTCACAAATACAAACTTAGCAAACTTATATATATCAAAAAATTATTAACAGTATATTTGTATGTGTCTGTACCTTCCTTAGGCCTTCATATTACACTAAGGACATACATATCACAGGTTGAGTCTAATAATAATAATAATAATAATAATTCATTTTATTTATGGGTGCCTTTCATAGCACTCAAGGACACCTTACAGTTAAAACAAGCAAAAATACAGTTAAAACAGGCAAATATAATCAAAACAAACACATTTAAAAATAGAGATATAAAGAAAATTAAAAGAAAGCAACATATCCATGAATTTGATGGATAATGGAGTCTATTATTCTTACACCTGCATGTACGTCAATCATGCGTGTAAACCTGCATAACCTGTAAACCTGCATGTACGTCAATCATGCGTGTACACCAGCACAACCTGTAAACCTGTATGTACGTCAATCACGCGTTTAAACCTGCATAACCTCTAAACCTGCATGTACGTCAATCATGCGTTTAAACCTGCATAACCTGTACACCTGTATCTACGTCAATCATGCATTTAAACCTGCATAACCTTTAAACCTGCAAGGGCGTCTGCATTTATATCAATCATGCATGTAAACTGCATCAGACAGCAGTGTTACGGCACGGTATGCCAATGAATCAGCAACGGTTACGGCAAGGTAGGCAGGGTTACTGTGGACACCATATTTAGCCCAGACTAATGTCAGCAACGCTCATGAATTAATGTGTACGCCACAGTTCAAATTTTAAACCTGGAATCGTGATCGACATATGATTAGTGCTCTCAAGAAGGAAATGTGTTTATTGTAATCAAGCAACGCCCTGCATTTAATATTTACTCTGAAACCCGATTCCACTTGCGCCTCTGAGAACTAAATAAGCAAACAAGTTTGGAATTCATTTTAATTTAGAGTCATACGTCTCGGCTGCAGAGGAGTCTCTCATCACAGAGCCCCCCACCAACTCCCAGAAGTGATATTGAAGGCTGAATGAGGCCCGTTATTTACACAATCCGATTGGTTTGCCTTAAACATGTTGCTAATTTGAGAGCGGCAAATAAAACGGCCCCTGAGCGAGAAGCTGCTCCCCGCTGAAAGGCGACATGTGGCTGACTGGGATTTGTCTTCCAGGCATTCATTTACCTGCTAACAACATGAATAAAATAAAACAATCCAAGTTCAAATAAACACACGCCAAGCAAACTAAGTCAAACCTCAGTCAGTGCAACGCAGTGCAATTTCAATTGCAGGTGTGATTAGTCATCCACCCCCGCTTGAGTTTTTGGAGCTGGCAGTCACAACAAACTTGACTTTCACTTTGTGCATTTCTATCTAGTAATAAAAGTGATATTGATTATTTGCCCCATCTAATGTTTTAAAAATTTTATTGTGGTAGGCCTCCGCCAATAGTTGGGTTCTCGGTTTAACCATGCTGGGACTAAATCTACGTTTTGCTTATAGATTTACATGTCAAAATCAAGGGGAAATTTGTGGTAAAAATGTGTATAGTACAGATCACAGGCTGCGAGTCCTATTGGTCAATAATGTAAGTCCAGGTTTATGTTGGTTAACTGATAGATGTGGTTTGTTTATTACAAAATTCTCAATCAGCTGGAATTGCTATTTGGAGCCATGTGTAATTTGCTGGGCTTATGCTTGTCATTGTTAGTCATTCGCTGTTTAAAAGAAAAAAGGAAAAAAAAAAATACGGGAGATCGGGGAATATATCTTTATAGCCATAAAAATGTCAACGTTGGTTTTTAAACCCAACCCGGCCTTCGGTTCCCCCTGGTTTTATGTTAGTAATAAGTTAAAGTTAAAAAAAAAAAAGACTTAATGGCAAGCGGTGTGGGGTGTGGGGTGTGGGGTGTGGACGAGGGGGCGAGGGGGCGGGGAGGAATTGGGGTGGTGATGCAATCCCTCTATCCCTACTGTGAGACCAACCTGATTTAGGTGCAAATGTTTTAAACTGTTTTACTTTCAAAAAGGGATGTCATGGGTACTATCTCATCACTGGTAATCCTTAGGAAGGAGATAACGTTTGATAATATTACTTGACTGCAGGGCAGATGACAGTGAAGTAGCAATCTCACAGATCCATGATAGGATCATCAATCAAAGCCCACGGCTTATTTATAAATATATATATATATATTTTTTTTACTCACACAGATAAAAAGTATTGCATAACAATCCAGACGCAGGATCCAGATATGCAAAGCTGTATTTGCAGCCAAAGGTGGTTCTACCAAGTACGTAAGTACGTTTTTTTCTTTTATTCAACTTTTGTGTTACAATAAAAAAAATAAAATAAAAAAAATACGTATGCAAGGCCCTGTATGCATGCACAGTAATTGTAAAAACAGTATCAAGAGCAAGTCGAATCCACAACAATGCATGGAGGTTTTGAAGGAAGAAACAGGTGTCTGACGTTATTCCACCATTTAAAGAGCCAACAGACTTCAGACAAAATTGCACAATTTCTATATGTGGAATCCTACTGTGAAAACATCATTACCGGGTTGTTGTCCGACACTAAAACATCGGAAACCTGAGATGGCAGGCGGACAATTTTGCATCTGCCTCGGTAACATCGCAATTTCTCTTTCCTAAACACAGGCTTTTTTCTCCAAAATTCACCGCTCTCGGTGGCGTTTACCTTCCTGGTTCGCTGTTTGCCGGTTGCTGTCATCCTTCGTTTTTTTCAAACCACGCAGGGGCACTCATGAAGCTGAGCTGATTCTGGAAAAACAGTCCTGCACAGAACCTGCCGTCACCTTGGAAGACCCTAATTGTGAGACGAACAGGGGAAAAACTGTGGATCCTGCAGGTATTATTCAAACTGCTTTTTGAATTTCCATTTCTTTTCCTCGGGAGCCTGCAAAGTACCCAGGACGACTTAAATCTCTATTTTGATCGGACTAATAAAAGATGGTGCGCTAAAGGTTTGTTTGGGGACTGCCACCTATGCTTTCACGTGGGCTGCGCTTCTGCATTTTATCCCCAAACCCGCAGGCTGTCCAGTTGTGTAAGTGCTATTCCTTCTCCTTCCTGTGTAATTGTTTTCTTTGACATTCTTGTTTACCATAGGCCCATTTGTTCCGGGGGAATGTAATCTATACTGTACAGAACTTCCCACAGGCAATGCTTGCACGTAGCTGAAGCGGAAAGTTAGCCAAATTATTTATTATTATCACTGCTTCCGTGAAATTTGGACCTGCAGCTTTCTCGTCGCAAGTCAAAGTCAAAACTTCTTACCCACCTATCCATATTGCCATGCCAAAATGAAACGTGGACTCTTCGCGTTTCCAAAGACTTCCTATTTAAAATAAATACACAAATCACGTCTAGGAGTACTTTTAAGAAATACTTTAATAAATAAGTGACACTCTGCCACCCTTATCTTTCTATTTAGTCAATCCAATAAACACATTCAATTTTCCGTTAATTTTTTTATTGAAATTTCCGAGAATCTTCTTTTGGAATCCACGCAGTGCTGATAATAGATCATAACCAGATCGGCTGGTTCCTAATGTCATTCTTTCGCCTGTTGCCAAATCTTGCACCAACTTGCAGAGCCAATAATAAAAAGGACCTGCTTAGTGCGAGATTTAGGACAAATCAGGGTAAATGTCTCTGTGAAACCGGCATTGGTTTGATACTACAAAACATCAATAGGCTCTCTCTCATGAAATCCGAAACCGAGCACAGAGGATAGAATCCACTGTTGCGCCCTATCAGTATTCCTCAGTGCTCTCAATGGGGGAAACAAGTAATCGACGCGCGATTACTTTGTGGTCACATTGTTCAACTCACTTGAACAGAAATGTTCAATGCAAGACATAATTGCTCTGCCAAAGCCTGCCCCTTGAGTAGCTGCCTGCCAAGACAGGCCTCTCACAGCACAAGGGGGTTGGCTGGCTGTAATGGAGAGCAGGTGTTGTTGCCCATGCGAGCCTTGAAGTTCTCCTGTTTCCTCACTGTCAGCGTGACCTTCGCTGGCTGCCTGCTTAACCTAATCAATTATGGTTCAGAACATTGGCCAGGGAAAGGGAGAGAGGGAGAGAGAGAGATCAAAGCCCTGGGGGGGACAGTGAATCATTCCCTGTGAGTTCTATAAAGAACGCTAGTCATGGGAAAGGGAGGGTGAATAGGTGGATTGGGAGGAGAGCCAGGTGCGCCAGGGAGCCAGAAGAAGGAGGTCGGGGCTGGACGCTGCATGGAGGAGGAGAGGGAAATATCTCCATTGTATCTGTCGGTGTGTGCGGCTGAGAACTGAGAATGTGGTGGGTATGATAAAGGGTTTTGCCTCAGACGCGCGTGTGAAAAGAGAGTTGGAAACGCTGTACTTTTAGCAAACAAAATGATAAAAGATGCCAGGGTTCTAGTACATGGACACAGGCTGTACAAAAGAACATTTTTAATGTTACTTATGCTGTTATTTTCTTCATAAAAGTAGCAATTCCCCAAAAGTCACAAGCCAAAGAACAGCAGATACGCCAGAAACCACAGTAAAACGATATGCGATTCATCAGTTGAAGGAAAGTCAATACCAGTACTGAAACAGGGGGGAAATTTCACTGATATTAATGAAGATTCTCTCAGAGATCAAGCCAGTTTCTAATGATAAAAACAGGATCAAGGGGTCCTTAAACCAGCCTGTGCTTTTGTATACACTGTTGATCAATGTCTTCTGTCTGAGTCATTCCCCTTAAGCAGATGGTCAAGACACACTTTATGACTGCGCATTGATCCTGTGATGGACGTAATCGGAATGGAATTTTTGTATCCCATTATCCCTACCATCATCATATTTAAACAATATTGTTGATGCATGTTAGGTTGAAGTGAAGCGGCAAACTTTTTACAGGCGACAAAAACATCTTTCCAGAATATTCATTACGCATGCATTTGACAGGAGAGGGACTGGCATGGGTTCAACATTCTATGGACAGAGGCTATGTAAAATAGCTGCCAGGCAATACGATAGAAACTTCAGGAAGTGCCGGGGCTGAGCCCCAGCAAGCCCCGTCACAAATGATCCTCTGGTCCCAGCCTTAGTAAGGCCTTAGTTTACAATAGAGTGGTTAGTGGTCCCATTTCAAAGATGCTGGAATTTTTATACTTATTAAACATTTCCACAAGCAACCCTTCTGATGTGGACTAAAACAAAAAGTTAAAAAAGATGAATGCATATTTACGTTGAATGTGCCACAGTTTTCGTTATATGCACTGTATACTCTTACATTCTGATCGTCTATATGATATGCGGTCTTCTTAAAGATTGAGTTGAGTCTATGTATACAACTGCATATCCAGTTTGCATCAAGCTTCTAGATTCTACTGATCTAGAGGAGTCACCCGAAGTGCATCTTACTGTCCTGTTGATGACTCTTATATTATTTATATACACTCACCGGCCACTTTATACACACTACTGCTCGTTTAAGCAAAAATGCAATCAGCCAATCACGTGCCAGCAACTCAATACATTTAGGCATGTAGACGTGGTCAAGATGTTCAAACCAAGTGTCAGAATGGGGAAGAAAGATGATTTAAGTGACTTTGAACATGGCATGGTTGTTGGTGCCTTACGGACTGGTTTGAGTATTTCAGAAACTACAGGGATTTTCACGCACAACCATCTCTAGGGTTTACAGAGAATGGTCCGAAAAAGAGAAAATATCCAGTGAGCGGCAGTTCTCTGGGCGAAAATGCCTTGTTGATGGTGGAGGTCAGAGGAGAATAGCCAGACTGGTTTGAACTGATAGAAAGGCAACGGTAACTCAAATAATCACTTGTAACAAAGTATGCAGAAGAGCATCTCTGAACGCACAACAAGTCGAATCTTGAAGCAGATTATTGCAGCTGTTGCAGCAGAAGACCACACCGGCTAATCCTGTCAGCTAAGAACAAGAAACTGAGGCTACAATTCGCCAAAATTGAACAATAGAAGATTGTAAAAATGTTGCCTGGTCTGATGAGTCTCGATTTCTGCTGCGACATTCAGATGATAGAGTCAGAATTTGACGTAAACAACATGGATCCATCTTGCCTTTTATCAACGGTTTAGGCTAGTGGTGTTGGAGTAATGGTGTGGGGGATATTTTCTCCCTTAGTACCAATTGAGCATCGTTTAAACGCCACAGCCTACCTGAGTATTGTTGCTGACCATGTCCATCCCTTTATGACCACAGTGTACCCATCTTCTAATGGCTACTTCCAGCAGGATAACGCTCCATGTCACAAAGCTCACATCATCTCAAACTGGTTTCTTGAACATGACAATGAGTTCACTGTACCCAAATGGCCTCCACAGTCACCAGATCTCAGTCCAATAGAGCACCTTTGGGATGTGGTGGAACGGGATATTCACATCATGGATGTGCAGCCGACAAATCTGCAGCAACTGCATGATGCTATCATGTCAATATGGACCAACATCTAGGATGAATGTTTCCAGCACTTTGTTGAATCTATGCCACAAAAAAAACAGGCAGTTCTGAAGGCAAAAGGGGTCCAACCCGGTACTAGCAAGGTGAACCTAATAAAGTGGCTGGTGAGTGTATATGTTTGTGCATATAATGCAATTGTTTGCACAGGTATTTATTTTGTCCCTCAGACAGGCTGTGTGGCATTCTCAGTCAGAATGGCTCAGCTATGGGCTGATTGAGGGGGAATTTTACTAGATTGGATTGAGAAAGGCAGAGGATCTTCAGTCTCCTGTGTTCACCAAATATAATTGATCCAAAACAAGTACCATGATCCAATGCGTTCATGTGTATTATATTATCATGTGGCTGTGGTTCTTTTGAAGATAATTCTCTATTTTTTTTGTGTGTGCACTATTGGTACTCCCAATTATGGAGTTTAAGCTTGCTGTTATTGTTTTTTTTTTTTTTAATTGGTGATGGTCAGTTCACACTTCAGGCGGCCAGCTGCTCATTTTATGGTCTGACATTTACAGCAATACATCTTATATAATTTAATTCTACAGAACTGCAGAACCATGGTTAGCAGCCAAACGAGGTGCTGCAGTACAGAACTGCAGCACCATAGAGAGCAGCCTTCACACACAACAGAACTGCAGCACCAAGGACAGCAGCCTTTGCAGAGACACGCTACGGAACTGCAGCATCATAGAGAGCAGCCTTCGCACACAACAGAACTGCAGCGCCATAGAGAGCAGCCTTCATGGAGATACGCTACAGAATTGCAGCACCGTGGGCAGCAACCTTCGCGGAGAGGCCCTACAGAACTGCATCACCATGGAGAGCAGCCTTCGTGGAGACGCTACAGAACTGCAGCACCATAGAGAGTGGGGTGCTTAACCACGCACAACGTGTCACAATGAAACAATTAAGCAACTGTAGGTAATCACAGCATAAAAGGAATTTCCCTCAATTATACAGGGAGATACAATTGTGGAACTGGCAAATCAGCAAAACGCTGCAGAAAACTAACCGTCGGTCTCCACTTTCTCTTCCTCCAGACAGCCAAGAAAATGCAACGGCAGCCAGCCCAGGTGACTGGCCAAAACCTACTCTGGCTTATTTTTAATTTTTTTACCACTGATTTCTAGGTATGTTCTATTCTATCTAGGGACTATTTTTCTTTTTGTTTTACCTGAATTCAGGTTGAGCCCCTCTTGCTTCTTGTCACATTGCAGGCCCAACCACCGAAACACTGGCTCCACACCACTGTTCCCACTGCACACATCTTTTTAGTGTCTGTTCTGATACTGGGCGCTGTGTCTCCTCCTACAGCACCACATATTTAAAACTCACTCTGCAAGTAGTAAACAGTTGAAAAAAAAGAAATTCCACTACCGGTCACAGAGATAGATATGAGCTGCCCTGCAATTGATGATGTCCATGTTTTATTGTCATTGTGTGCATTTCAAATCCTCTCTCCCTCTCCCTCTCCCTCGCTTCTGGTGCGAAAGTCCGGGAATGAGAAAGAAAAGAAAAAAATCTGTGGCTTTCATTATGAGACACATTTGCATGTAATGCGCTTTCTTTTCTCAATCAAAGCCATTCAAATTCATCCTCAATAAGCGCCCGGCAGAGCCATTCTGCTTGAGCATGCCACACAGCATGTAATTAACATGTCTGGGATGTCTAAGTGATGCAGGACGTGTACAAATATGGCATATATATATATATATATATATATATATATATACACTGTATACACCCACACACATGCAGACATATGCATATATAAGCACAGGAGACCTAGAATACAGTGTTAATTCTAATT